>CAJPEX010000348.1:63889-88405 GCA_905338405.1 Notodromas monacha
TTTTTTTTAGATATATGGTGGGATGATCTTCATATTATAGCACTGTACCTGTCAACATAGCCAACAGCAGTTGGATGCAGTTCCCTGGCAATCACTGGTGGATGCGCCACCTTGAGGAAAAAGCTGGCAGTTTTCCCTGAGCCCACTCTGTTATGCGGCCTGCACTTGTACACAGCTTCATCCTGCTCAGACACAGCAGGCAGGGTCAAGTTCTCCCTCACAGACAACACTTCAGCAGTGGATGGGAGATTGCCATTGTCAATGTCATCATCTTCTTCACTGTTGGTGCCATGCATTTCCCCTAGAGATGCCAAGACTGAGGGTTTCTGAGCAGGCTCTGATTCAGCACTAGGTGCAGGCACTCTCCACCACTCAAACACTGGTGTGGGCCATCCTGGAGGGTCAGAGTGACAGGTGAGTGTCACAGGCTGGCCAGCCACTGCAAACTGGGATGACAAGCTGATCTTGGCCTGGCCTGGGGCATGTTGCACAACCACCTGTTGGATTTTTCACACACATTTACCTCAAATAATCTTACTGAAAAGACTAACAATAATCAAAACATATGCTATTTAATGGTTCAGTTCAAACCACATAATTATTTTGCTATAGAGTGCCATTTCCTGACCATGGTTTAAACTTTTCATAACTTTGCAGAGACTTTCTGAAAGTGCACTAAATTACAATAATGGTGAACAATTTGAAACTTGAGGCTGTCAAAGCTTCATCACATGATTGAAAAGTCTGCTTTTTATGATCTTGGCAATTCTTTAGATACTGCCACAGTTTTTCTTGCTTTATGACCACACTGTTGAACCCCTTTCTGAATGTTTCTGGTGGACAATATACCATCTCTGCAACTTTTTATAAATAACAAACTCACCTCAATTGAAGCATTTCCTTCTCTGATGACCAAAACAGGGCCTCCAACATCCATGGCAACTGCAGCTCTGCAAAAATAAGTCCCACCATGCCTGGCATCCACTCCTTCCAATGCCAATCTTCTTCCCTGTTGTCTAAACCCAGTATCTCCGACCTGAATATAGGAAAAAGACAATCAATTTCAATCAAAACATAACATTGAATGACTGCACAGGATCATTTTTCACTCTAAAAAGCGAGGGGTATAGAGGTCAAGAAAAATACTCGAATATGTAGTATCAAATGGACGGTTTGAAAAATGAGGAGAAAAAGACTTATTCTATGCCTGGAAAATCCACGCAAACCATGCAATAGAAAAAAAACAAACAGAGGAAAGCTTTCAATTACTGACGGAATTCAGACTTTCTATATTCTTTAAAAAAAAAAAAGCTCCCATACTTCTAAAAAAAATCACCCTTCCATTTCAAACTGATTCAGCAGAAAAACATTGGATTGATTCAACATTGAATCCTGTTTTGATTCAAAAGTCCTCCCCTTTTTTATGTTGAATCATTTCCATTTTTTAAACACTATTCAACAGGAGGAAATTCAAGATCTTGAATGATTTATGTTTTTTTTTTTTTTAAATAAAACCCGCGAGACTTCCAGCAACTTCCACAACAACAATAATTCAAACTCTCACATCAAATTGATTCAGCAGAAAATATATTTAAATTGCAGTCTTTGTTGAGTTGGATTCGACCCCAGACTTGATTTTGAATTACAGGAATTCCGGTTCCAAAATACTATTTTCTAAAAGGAAATTCGACGTTAAAAAAATTAATTTATAATTTTTTGGGGGCGTGAAAAATACGTAGCGAATTTCCAGCGACATCTAGCCCAACTGGAAAGAAACCTCGGTTGACATTACCTGTGTTTCTCTTAAGTCAGGTGTCATGTCATGACATGGAACTCGGTGAGCTAGCGTCTACCGCCGCCCAACCTGGACTGAGACGTCAGCCGGCGGTGCTGCGGCGGTGCGAGTCGGACGACTCGCGGCGGTCTCCCATTATTGCCACCGCCGCCGCCACCACCATTGGCTCCGGCGCCACTCGTGCTGATGCCAGGGACGCCAATGGACACGGCAGGCCCGTGCAGGACGTCCAAGTCCACGACGGCTTCGCCGCCGCGCCCGAGTCCGTTGTCGGCGCGACACACGTAGGCGCCGGCGTCTTCGACGGTGACGGCGTCGAGGCCGAGACGGGCCTGGTGGGACACGAGGGTTTCACGGCCGTCGGCCCGGCGTCGGGCCCAGCGAACCCCGACCACGGGGGGCTTCGCGTCCGCCTCGCACCAGAGCTCCACGTCCGTGCCGGCTTCGGCCCGCCACGGGCTCCGGGGTCCGATTCGCACTCGGGGGTAATCTGCAGCAGCAGGCAAACAATAATTGAAAATGAATTTGAAGTCATCTTTGAAAAATAAAACTGTGAACATGCATTTGCACATTTTTAAATGTATTTATTCGAATTAAAGGGTAATCTGCTGGCAAAAAAAAAAAATTGAGATGAAATTTGAAATTACGTTGCAAACATATCTATTTTTTTCTTAATTTATTTCAACTGGGGGTAATCTGAAGACAGAAATAAATGAAGACATTGAAATCACATTAGAAAGTACTGTGAATATATATATATATATACAGAATTTTTATATATTCATTTGAATTGTGAGTAATCTGCTGCCAAAATATGATATCAAATTTAAAATTACACTGTAGACATAAATATGTATGCTTTTTCATTTATTTGAATTTTAGGGTAATCTGCAGACAAAAATAAATGAACAAATTGAAACCATATTAAAATGTACTGTGAATACAGTACATGTATTTTTAATTTTTTTTTTATTTGAATTGCGAGTAATCTGCTGCCAAAAAAGGATATCAAATTTAAAATTACACTCTAGACATGAATAAATATATCTTTCATTTATTTGAATTTTGGGGTAATCTGTAGACAAAATGGATGAAAAATTTAACTCACATCAAAAATGACTGTGAATATAAACAAGTACTGTACATACAGGATTTTCATTCCTTTTTTAATTGAGGGTAATCTGATGGAGAAAAATTGAAATTACATTTAAAATTAGGCATCAAAGATATGTATATTCATATTTTTTTCGTAATTTATTTCAATTGAGTAATCTGCAGGCAGAAGCAAATGAAAAATTGAAATCAAATCATTAAGTATTGCAAATATATACATATATTTATTTATTTTTCAGAATTGAGGGTATAATCTGCAGGCAAAAAAATATTTTTTTCTGCTAAAATTAGTTTGCTGCAGGTCCATTCAAGTTCGACTTAACGAGGTTCCTCCGTTAGTTATAATAATATAATAGTTTATATAATATAATCATTTTTTGACGAACTAGCGTTTACTAGAGAAATCCACATCAAATTCAAGTTTGAGTTTTGAAGAATATTTGAGAGTGAAGTCTTTTCACCCGAAAAAAAGCTTCCATTTAAAAATGTTCAATGCATTTTTTTTTCTAAATGCTGAATGTCCCGAAAAGGAAAAAGTTGACCGATTTTCAAGCTCTCGGATTTCATTTAAAATATAAAATGAGGAAAATGACCTCGCTTTTACGAAACGTGTCTCAGGAGAACCTCAGCGGAACACAAGTATACAGCATGCCTATTTTTCACTTCAGAACGATAAAACAAACTGAAACCCTAGACAACTGCAACAAACTCACTTGACACCTGAAACACCACGACAGATGACCCAACTATTTACGACAACACACTCTCTCCCTCTCCCAAACACAGTAGCAATCTAACACCCCAGAAAAAAATAAAATAAAAATAAATAACCGAAATTCTCTACTAAACATCGTCGAGTCCTCGCAAGTCGACTTCCTTCAAAATTCCAAAAAAAGGCCAAAACGTAATTTTGCAACGAAAATATACAAAGAAATCTGTCTGGATTCTTTCTATAGAGGGAAAAGAACAACTATAAGGAAGACACTGCGACCCCGATGCAAGGAAAACAAATGCCCATCTTATCCACTAAATCCCGGATGACTGACTTATCCTTATCTCATCTCCCACAGCTCCTGTGTGCTCTGTCACCTCCTACTTGTAAGGCTCTTTGTTATGCTCACCCCCCCCCCCCAAAAAAAACTCCCCAAATATATACTCCACCTTCAAGTTTTACCCCAAAGTTTCAGTCAAAATAAAAAAATATTAGACTACTGAATAAATTATGAAATGTAAATAGAATCCAAATTTTATAACATTTTGTTTCAGAAAAAATTAATTAAATCTGGTAAAATTAAACAGAGCAGTAATTTTATGCTTCATCTCTAAAGCATTTAATTTGTAATCCAGTTGGGCAGTGGTTTGCTATCAAGCCAACATGTTTTGAAACAGGGTATATGTCAAAACATTACACTGTAAAATCCCAAATTTTATTATCTGTGAAGTAATGAGGTTTAATTGTGCAGAAATGTATTTTTCTAATTTGTCCACTTTGATGGCATCTTACTTGAGGATGCATAGATGTCACTGTTGGTCACCAAGGTGCTTTATTTCTTCACTTTGACTTCCTGGATGTGATATTTTAAAAGATATTCAGAAAAATGGATTCACCTCCGTCCACTTTGATGCCTAATTGTTCTTAGCATGCATTATTGTTAGTGGGAGAGACCAATAAAGCGTAGAAATGTGCTTCTGGAGCATTGAGAATAAAGAGGAAACTTTTTGAGAGATCCAGAATGAAACCAGGTCATCCATACTGCAAAAGTTCTTCAAGTCATTGCAAAATGATGAATTTGTAATCCAGTTCAGCAACTGGTAAACATATTTTGAAAAGATTAAATGTCAACACATCACACTGTAAAATCCCAAATCCTGTCATCTGTAAAGTGATGAAGTTCAATTTCGCGGAAATACATTGTCCACTCTAATGACGTCTTACTTTTGGGTACGTAGATGTCACTGGCAGTCATCGATGTGCTTAAATTGCTAATTTGGACTTCCAAGGTGAGGTATTTTTCTTAGAAATTTAAAAACATGGGTTGAAATGCAGCAACTGCGGTGTCTAATTGCTTTTAGCATGCACAAATGGGCTTCTTGAGAATATTGAAAATAGTGAGGAAACTTTTTGGGAGACCCAGAATGAAGCCAGGTCATCCATACTGCAAGAGTCCAGTTGTTTTTACTGGAAGGAGACAGATTTCCAGCGCAAGCCGTAAATCCAAACCCAGCACTGAACCATTTGTTTCTTTTTCTTTTTCCCCCGCAAAAAAAAACGGAATAAGAATAAGAACAACAGAAGAACCTACGACACACAAAGGAAATCTCTTGACACTTTTTATTGCCCTCTTCCTCTCTGAAATAATCTTCCAACTGTCACAGATGAATCAAGGATTCCTAGGGCAAACTAAAAAAAATGTCCATAAAAATCCAGAGAACCCCACATTGTTCCATATTTCACTGGCTTGTCTCTTTCCAGCATCTTTTTCTTCATTTTCTTATCCTGTTCCAAACCGGAAACGGGAAAACCCAAGAGATTTTCTCTCATCCCCTCGGGGGGTGCCGGAATTAGCATAAGATTTCGAGCACAAATTGCAGTCATCAGGGGACTTTGGCCAAGGGCGAAAAGGTGTCCTTAATTTGGCAGAAACCTTCTCGCAGCAATTTTGCCCCCGTCTCTAATTCCGGAGGCAATGCCTTGGGTTCGGCAAATAAGGAGGATGAAAGTAATGAGAGGAGCTGGGAATAACAAAAGCCCGATTCGGCTGCTTGTCTGACCCGCATTTCTGACCCCCTCAGGGCAAGAGTGTCTGGAAAGTGTTTCTCCCTCTGGCATCCAGCAATCCATGCAAATTTTGAAAACCAAGTAGCCAAGTTCAAAGAGGACACAGCAATCAAGATTTCAAAGCAAAGTCTGGGAGATAAGTTACATTATACAAAAAACATCTCCTTTATTTACAAACTTGGTCAAATGAGGTCCAAGTGATGTACACAGTCAGTGTCAACATACCTTATTGTGACATACTTTTGAAATGAATGATTAGAAAGGTATTCCAGTATAATTCCAAGCAAGTGATTGTCAAGTGCTTTTACCAGTAAATTCAGTAGGCATTATTCATGAGAATATGACTGAAATTTAGGCGCATTTAAATTACTTGTCCACTGCAATACCAACTTGTTTCAACATGGGTAGATGTCACTGGGGGTCACATTTCTATCACCACACTGCATTGCAGTATCCCAAGGTCCATTTCATGTACAGTTTTGATTTGTAGCTCATTCTGATAACTGACTTTGTCCATTAACAATAAGTCAACCCATGTTTGAAAAGAACCAACATTGTTTGTAAAACCAAGATTTTAGAGGTCACCAGAATCAAAATCAATTTTTTTACATTTTTTATTATGGCATCCAGAATTATATTTCCTGTGAAGAGGTATTTTTCAACCATGTTATGCAAATTCCCATGAATTTTCCAATGCAAATCAACCAATTGCATCAGAATGCCACATCTGTTGCATCCTGTGATTGCCAAAAATTGTATCAACCCAAAAAGTTCTGGAGAATGAAAACAACTGTTTCATGGTCACTTGAAAAAAAAAGAAATCTCCAAACTTCAATCCTTCATTAAAGAGTTCACAGCCTACTTTTCTGACTGATTCATAAATTGACTCAGCTTCATTGCATTATACTTCTTGATCCAAAAATATTTCGGGGACGCCTCCTCAATAATATTTACCACAAACTTTTGTTGAAACCTTACTTGGGGCACCTGCCTTGGGGCTTAGCGCACTGACGCGTAGGCGTGTGTGGTCCTATTTAACGGGGTCCCGATCTCTGCTCACAGATGATGATGAGCTCTTCTCAACCAAAAAAAAAAATACAAAAATAATGATAAAAATATAAATCCCCACATCAGCAATGCAGTAATTTTACTCCCGGCTTCTAAAAAGGAAAAGGCAAGCATCCAAAATTTTCCATTGCCAATTGACAGAATGTGTAAAATATGAAGCTCAGATTATTATTTTCGCGTTTGGGGATTATTCAAAAATAATACTTGTACCCTATTCAAGGCTCTAGTGTAATTAAAATGCTGTTACCGGCACAACCAAAGACATAATAAATATTATTCAGTGTCAAAAAATCAAAGAAACCAAGAATAAGCCTCGAAAATTGCGTCTGATTCATTTCTTTGTTTAATTTTTTGTGTGGAATAAATTTTAATTTAGCAGATTGACAAGGAATTTACGGCACGAATTGAAAAGGCTCAAGAAATGGAATAATACTGGATGACTTTAAAACCTACTTTCTTCTATAGACCACAATTATTTTCATTTTTATTTGCTCTTGTCGACGAAAAATAATTATTCGGGCATACAAATCAACTCTTCTTATTTTCAAACCACTAATGGAAGACTCTTTAAAAAATTATATTGACGAATACATTTACAGTACTGAAATCTCAATTTTTTTGAACTTTCCAAACTTTCGAAATATGATAACAACAATTAAAATTACAATAACCCACTCATGTATCGTCATTTCAAGGAAAATATACCGCTTAAAGACCTTGTAAGGTCTCCTTTTTCCCCTTTAAGGTCTGCAAGTTGGTTCCAAACTAAAAGAAGGGTAAATAATGACTGCTAAAGACCTATTAGGTTGTAGAATTTTATATTTTTAGGTTAGCTTAAACAATCAAATTCAGATTTCCTGCCAATCAACATTCCAATAAAAAAACTGAGTAATTCGAATCTCAAATACTTTTACAATTTTAATGTCCTATAGTCCAGAAAAAAATCTGGTACGGAAGCCCAAAATCACCCCCAACATCTCATCAAAATCTTAATAAAAAAAAACTCAATCGCTACATCTTTAAAAATTTGACCCTAAAAAAATTCTAAAATCCCAAACGATGAAACTACGAAATCAGGTCTATTTTCGTCCCAGAATTTCAACAATAAATTAAAAAAATTCCTTCTCGTACGTAAAAAAAAAAAAAAAAAATTATTTTCCTTCTCGGGATGGAAAGAATGTGTTGAAAATTTCGAGACATATTCCAAGTGGAAGGAAGAGAATATAAAAGAAATAAATTACTAAAATTCCTTCTCGTACGTAAAAAAAATAAAAATAAATTATTTTCCTTCTCGGGATGGAAAGAATGTGTTGAAAATTTCGAGACATATTCCAAGTGGAAGGAAGAGAATATAAAAGAAGAGAGAAAAGTGTTCTCGTCTGGTAATTGCACGGAATCAATAATCATTCCGGCAGCTGGACGCAATTTCGCCTCACCCACATTTCTCGCACCAGAATACGAAGAATGAAAACACACACACTCAAAAAGAAAAGAAGAAGAAGATGAAGAAGAATAAGAAAAATGAAAACAATGGTGGTGGTGGGGGATGAGGGATTGAAATGCCCCTCGGCGGGTCGCCCAGGAAAAAATCCGGGCCACCGATCGTCGCTTCGGGCCTTTTTTTTTAAAAACCCAATCTTCTGGGTCACTACCGAACCCGAAACACATAAGCAACAAAAAAATAATAATCTTCCTTCTCTATAGTCTCACATCTTCTTCTTCTTCTTCTCGATTTTAATTCATTTTTCTTGTGTGTGCCCCAAATCTTCTGGGTCACTACCGAACCCGAAACACATAAGCAACAAAAAAATAATAATCTTCCTTCTCTATAGTCTCACATCTTCTTCTTCTTCTACTGATTTTTATTCATTTTCTTGTGTGTGCCCCCAACCACTTGAATCTCAACCAGTCGAGGAATTAAAAAAATCTCGGAAACGATACCCCGGGTTCCCGCAATATATATACTCAAGTGGACCGACCGAGACCCAGAACCTGTCCCCCCCCTGCCCAGGCCAAAAAGAACTAGATTAGTTCCTGACGTAAGGAAATGCTGGCCCGAAGACTAACTTCGGTTAATGTGGCCAAAATTGAAGGAGATTACTGCTCAACCTTATTTAGACTGAAAAAGGGGGATGAGTTTCGGGATGAACGAGGGAAAATACTGCACATTAAAAAAAAAAGAGCGGGTTATACTTTTTTTTTATTAATTTGTCGAGTTTCTTGGAATGGAACTAATTTTCCTTGAGTTCAAGAAAAAAATGGGAGTGGAATTTTCGGTTGTCTGAAGTTTCCAAGTTTGTCTTTTCATCACGAAGGAAAATAATAAATAATTTTTTTTTTTACTTATTCGAGGGAATTTCAGTTGTTAAAATTCTGAGACGAAAAAGACATGATTCCGTGGTTTCATTGTTCGGGATTTTTGAATTTATTTCAGTTGTCGTCATTTGAGGGAATATGAAACGACTGGGTTTCGATTTTTTTGTTGGGATGTTAGGCTTCCGAACATTAAAATTTGCATCTTGTGCCAATCGTAAAATTCTTGGAAGAGAAAGTCTCAGTTTCTTATGTTGATATGAGATCTGATTTTTTTTCATTCGAAACCCAGAAATTGTATGTCTGTGTAAACCTGTTTTATTTCAGCACGAAATTTAAAGAATTTGAATTTGGAATAAATGAAGAACGTCTTGAATAGAAATATTTTCCTCTGGGAAATTCCCAATATTTGTGCATTTTTTTCTTGAAATTAATGTACTGCACATGAGTTGGTTATTGTAATTCTCATTGCTGTGATCATCAGAAATCTGTACAGAAAAAAACGAATTATTTGAGATTTCGGTGCATTTTCGATTGAAAATTCACATTTTTTGTTTGATTATACAGTAATTGAAGTTTTTAAATCCTGAGAAAAAATAACATGATTTCATTGTTCGGGCTTTTTAAAATATTTTTTATCGTAATTTGGGGATTTAACGTTGAATACTGTGAAAATTCCAGGATGAAAGAAAAACATTCAATTCTTCGGAACTTATTTAATAACCTTTTTCTTTCAAGAATTTTTTTTCCGCAAAATAGAAGAGGTGAGGGAGTTCTTTGGTCAAGGTGAGCCCCTTTGGTAATTGTGCTTAAATTAATCCTTGCTCTCCTTATTAAGGTTTGCCCCAAAGAGCTTTACCAAGGGTATTTATCTAAATCTTTAACAAGACATTAAAAAAAAAGAAGAAGATAAGTCATTTTTTCCGTTCATATCTCGCATCATCGGGTTTTCAGGAGGTACTTGATTACGGACTCGGTTCGGGTGAGCGACTTCATGAATAATTCCCCCTCGCTCGGTTGCTATTCAAAAATTATATTTCGAGAAAGAAAAAAAAGGTACAGACAAAGGGCTGATTAAAACCCAGACCATATTTTTCTCTTGCAAAAGGAGGGGGGGGAGGAGAAAAAGTGCCCGGGGTTAATTAGCGCATAATTCCTTTCTTCGCGCGGCGGGTTTTTAATTGACTCTGACTGATTGACAGTCGTTGGTCTCGGCGTCAAAAGTGTTTTCAAAAGAATTTCTAATTTTATGCGCAGGCAAAGAAAATAAAATGCATCGGTGTTAAATATATACATATTGGAAAAAAAGAAAAGAAAAACTCACAATTGACGTCGAGATGGATGGAAGTTTGGAGGCGTTCTGTTTGTCCCAGGGCTCTGTTCCACACTGAACACCGGAACTGATGGGGTAGTAGAAGGAAACAGCCACAGTGTCAGTCCTGCCTGAGACACCCTAACAGAAAAGGCGGCGGTCCCGCGTCGTGACGTAAAAGGTTGTAGAGTAAGCTTAGCGGAAACATGGTTGATCTTTAGAAAAAATGAATAAACATATTTTCCACTATTTTTTTGTTGCTATTGCTTCATAATGTTTTTCACGCATGTGTCAAGGATAACTTCGGAAAAAAGGGAAGTAGTGTCCTGAATCAACCAAATGAATACTTGAAAGAAACCAGAACAAAAGAACATATGAAAAAAATTGCATAGGGAAAAAAACTCAGAGATTCAGCTGGTTTGTGACCAACAACACACATGTATTTAAGCAGGTACTTCATGTATATCAGAATGATTTATTGCATAATTTGATGGCAAAGCAATGACACAATTCACAAGGAATGCCAAACCCACTACACAAGTGAATTGAAGGAATTTGTGCACTACTTTTCAATCAAAATAAACGTTTTTGGAAGGAAAAACCTTGAATGCATCTTTCTCCTCACAAAAAAGGCAGGATTTTGAGTTACAAAATCTGAAAATGACAATATGTCACACCCTGATCAGGGTGTCACACCCTGATCTTTGTTGAAATCACCATTTCTAAAATTAAAATTCCATCTCCAACAACTTACTTCTATTTTCATCATGTGAGATTACTGTATATATTTTGCCTTTAACTTAGTCAAATGAGTGTGTAGTGTTTCAGAACCCTTCCCATTTTCAGGAATTGGAAGATAATGATGAGAAGAAAGATGCAAATATTGACAGTACTATTTTTATCAATGTGGAATTTCCCAGATTCATGAGCACTTTACTCCATGATCAATGTGTGATCCGAATTGGATTGAAAGACATTCAAGTCTTGATAGTTGTCTCCAAAAATTTTTTCTGTGGAAATTAAGATGGACCAAATCTTCTCAGTTTATTAATTTTGCAGCATTCCTCCAATTTGCTCTATAGTCCAAAGAATAAAATGCCTAGTTTTAAAATTGTATTTCATTTGTATGAAGAGAAATGAGGCTTAAACAGAAAATTCCTTTAAACTCTCAGAAAAAACCCCATCATCTTCCTTTGTCGGTGTCACAGTCAGGACGGACTCTGTGGGATTGTCTTTTCCGCCGCCAGGGCGCAGCACTGCATTTTCCAACATCTCATTCGAATCGCCTTTGTACCAACTAGAAACGAAAAATATAATAAATATATTTTCCACTATTTTTTTTTGCTATTGCTCCATAATGTTTTTCACTCATGTGTTAAGGATGACTTAAAAAAAGGGAAGTAGTGTGTTGATTCAACCAAATGAATACTTGCAAAAAAACCAGGCAGAAAAAAAAACAGACAATCAGCTGGTTTGTGACCAACAACAAACATGTATTTAAGCAGGTACTTCATGCACATCAGAATGATTTATTGCACAATTTAATGGCAAAGCAATGACACAATTCACAAGTAATGCCAAAGCCACTACACAAGTGAATTGAAGGAATTTGTGCAAAAATCCAAATGTATGCATAGAATATGTAGAAATAAAGCAGGAATAAAAAGAGAGTACAGTAATGATTCTTTACCCTGAAGTTTGCTCATAGACTACTTTTTAATCAAAATACAAGTTTCTGGAAGGAAAAACCTTCAATGCATTTTTCTCCTCAAAAAAAGGGCAGGATTTTCAGTTAAAAGATCTGAAAATGACAATATGTCACACCCTGAATGATTAATCTTTGTTGAAATCACCATTTTTAAATTTAAAATTCCGTCTCCAACAATTTGCTGCTATTTTATTCATGTGAGATTATATATTTTTTGCCTTTAACTTAGTCAGATGAGTGTGCAGTGTTTCAGAACCCTTCCCATTTTCAGGAATTGGAAGATAATGATGAGAATAAAGATGCAAATATTGACAGTACTATTTTTATCAATGTGGAATTTCCCAGATTCATGAGCACTTTACTCCATGATCAATGTGGGATTCCAATTGGACTTGAAATACATTAAAGTCTTGATAGTTGTCTCCAAAAAAAATTTCTGTGGAAATTAAGATGGACCAAATCTTCTCAGTTTATCAATTTTGCAGCATTCCTCCAATTTGCTCTATAGTCCAAAGAATAAAATGCCTAGTTTTAAAATTGTATTTCATTTGTATGAAGAGAAATGAGGCTTAAACAGAAAATTCCTTTAAACTCTCAGAAAAAAAAAACTCCCCTGAGAAGCCATCAGTATTATTTTTCAAACAACTTGCTAATCTGCATACATATTCAAAGTTTTGTCGCTTTTGATGACTTGGCTTTAAAAAGTTAATCCGCTTATGAGACTACGGATTTATGTCCACGTCACTGGACATGATTTGAAACACCACACAAAGTACCAAGACGCAAAAAAGTATTTATTAAAAAAATAACAGCTCTGGTACTTCCCAAGATAACTTCATAGAAAACACGACACGCAAAGCCTCATCCTTGTTCTCAAAATGAGCATGAAAAAAAAACACGTCACCCGCAGGAATTATATTTTTCGAGACTATTTATTTGATACTGCATAAAAAAACATTTAATCTTGTTTTCTTTAAAATAACTCCAATGCTTGGCAGTTCGGGCGACACCTATGCAACACAAAACTAAAATCCACAAGTCAGGGACACACGGTTGATCTTGAAATAAAATAAACTGAAGCCAAATGAAACGCAGTTAAACTTTATTTTAGTACAGTATAGTAAAAAAAAATTTGCAACAAAGACCAGTTTCCCAGAAGAAAAAAAAGTGAAAAGTAAGGTACCCCCAGCAGTATAAAGAACAAATGTACAGTAATTCGAGGTGACCCAAAGTCGATTCCAGTCACGTCCCATTTTAAATAAAGGTCTTTTTTCCATATGCACTCACGAAGATGCAAATAAAATTTAAAATTCCTTCGTGCCAGGAATAAAAAAAAAGAAAAAAAACACACAAACACACACAATTGAGAAAACAAAAAGTACTCACAAAATTTGGGGGTCGGGACTGCCGCCCACGCTGGAGCAGACCAACTGCATGGACTTGCCCTCGGTGGCCACGGGGGTTGCGGGGTTGATGCTGGGTTCCCCGGGTCTCAGCAACACGGTGAGTTGGAAGGACTTGGTGAACAAGTCCTGGCCAGTACCGACTTCCTTCAATTTGCACTCGAACCTCCCGTTGTCTCGTTCGTAGGACGCGCCGCGAATGTGCAAATCGTATTTGCCTTGCGACGGATCGAACTCGGTTCTGCAAAAAAAAAAAAACACAATTATAAATAAAGAATCCTCGAGACTGTGTGAAAATCATTCCTCGACAGTTTACGTATTCTCCGTTTAAAAAAAATTAATCACAGCTGAGAGTAACCCCAAAAAATGTTTGATTTGAGCAGTTTTTTTTTTGCTTGTTTTGCAAGGGAAACAAAGAAGAATAACAGAAAATAAAAATCGATGATGGTTTGGGCCTTAAACTGGCTGGAAAGTGGCTTGAAAATTGAACATTTTTGAATTTTAAAAGACTAGCATTTTTGCAGGAGGCTAAAAAATGAAGGTGAAATGTGTGATATTCTGAGCCTTGGAATCAGAAAATTGATGCCATCAGGGATCTTGGCAACAATATATAATCTCCCATTCCATATATTCAGGATCAAGATAAATTGTTGGCTTTATATGATTTCTCATCAAAGATTCTCTGTAATTTGTTCATTCAACTAAACCTCATACAGAAACAAGCTGAAGACCTTGTGCTTTAAATTAATTTTTACGTATGTTTTATTACCAATTTCAGGGAATGAATGGTGTTGTGCATGCACGCTAACATACACTATAATACCTAAAGTTTGCAGAATTATCCTCCCCTCCTCAAAATTGCAGTACCAGGCACAACCTGGTACCGGTTACAGTACCTCAGGTACACCAGGATGTACCTGGCACCGTAGCATCCTTGATGACTACTTTTTCCTGTGTGTAGCATCTTCAATGACTACTTTTTCCTGTCGCCATTAGAGTGGTAAAACCTTATGAAGGTTTCTGATTGCAAATACTATATAAGCAGCATCCTCATATTCTCTTATCAGATCAGTTGTGTTCAGCTGTGCATTATCCAAGCCCGAGCTCATTGAGTTGTTGTTATTTGTTTATTCCTGAAATATATCTTAATCTCTTAAACTAGGAATTCCTAATAGGAATCCCAGTCCTGTCCCGGACTGACCAACTTGTTTCATTTATCCAAAACTTGACACTAAATTATATTGGAGACTCTGTCCTCAATAAATGGGTGTATGCATGCAAGTCAGATGTCCAGTTTCATTTCATGTTGCATTGTATTTTCTTTTATTTTTGTTAGCAATTTGTGCTTTCCTGCTCTGAAGTGATTAAAATGTCATTGGGTGGATTTGGGTTGGGTGGGAAGGGGATTTGGTTGTGGGAATCTTGATTGAACCTTGTAAATGCTGAAAAGCAGCAAGTAAAGTGTTCTGTTCATTCATTCATACAGTACAAGAATGCCTTGAGGCCTCTTGAGAATTTCCATTTAATTCCGCACAGCTTTTGGCACAAAAATCACAGTCCTGAATTTCACAAATGCTGAATAAAAAAATTTTCAGATCAAATCTTTCATTCACTCCACTACTTACTGCTGCGTCTTTCTAGATGAAGGTCGTGGAAAAAAATTTTCACTCGTCCGTACTGCATGCAATTCATCATCCGCGACGAGCCCCTCTTTTCAATTACCCGAGATTGCTTTGCTGGTGCTGCTGCCCACGGACAATTAAATTATCCCCTGTATTCTAAAAATAATGAAGAAACATCAAACGAAACGAACGCCAGGAAGAAAAGCGACTGACATTATTAAACACGAAGACACACAAAAGGACACTGCGTTTATGTGCCGGGAATTGCCAGCCCGCCGAGAATGCTGAAAAGCGGCAAATAAAGTGTTCTGTTCATTCATTCATTCATATATTTAGGAATTTCCAAGTTTAATTACAGCACAGCATATGCAGTGAAGAGAAATCTCAGCTCTGCCACCAGAGTTTCCCTCCAGGTGTCTCCAGTGGTCTTGTCATCATACAACATATACACCAACTCAATCTAAGAGAACTAATGATCCACTTTTGAAGAAGAAAAAAAAAAAATACCCCTGAGGGTTCTGTGTGTGTGTGCTGTGTGTGTGTGTGTGTACTTTCAAAGTTTCAACAGAGCTCATTAGCCACATCAGAGGAAGTCTTGAGAACCATTCCCCCCCTTGAGTAAATGGCATCTGGTCTCATCGCCACCAGGTGGCCACACTCTCTTCCTCCACAAGTGGCTATGAAAAATAAAATAAAATGAAATGAAATAATGAAGGCAAGATATACCAACGACAGGTTCAGAGAGAAAGAGACCTGGTTTCTTCTCTTTTTTTTTTTTTAATTTATCATTATATTCTTTTTCGTAAGCTAAAGGTAAAGCAGATATGATCAGGTCCGGCTGATTTATGCCGCCGTGTTGATCCCAGGGCTGCGATAAAAGGTGCGTGGAAACGTCTCCAAGCCCCTCATTTCCATCGCATCTCATCTCAACGTCGCTTCTTGTTCTCTCTGTCTGTCCATCCATCTATCTATCTATCTAACCAAAAAAGGACAGACAGACACAGAGAAGCGACCAAACTAACTAACTGGTCATTGAATAGGAACAAACAAATAACGGGATACAAAACTGGATGCCGTCAGAAATAAAATAAAAAAGGGGGGGCCTCCAGCTGCGGGACTCCGGGGTTTTTTCTTCCTTTTTATTCGTTTCGGGGTTTTTTTTTCAATTTTTTTGTTTTTGAAACCCTTCAAGTACTCAGCAGAAGTTTCTCATTGGTCAGCATTACAATCGTACAGGATTAGCTAAATAAATATTCCGAGTAAAGAGAGGCTTGAAATGGTTCAGGGAAGCTTCTAATTTAAATGTTTTTTTTTCTAGAATTTTTAATTAATTTCTGGGGATTCGATTTTTTCGTTCTTCACATAAAAGACTCAAGTACTCAGACGACATCTCTCATTGGTCAGCAGCACTGGGATTACATCCAAACTGCTTTGAATGTGTTTTATATTTATAAGATTCTTTTCTCTCGGAGTTTTCCCGAATCCTTTCGAAATTAAAATTAACGAGAAAACCCTTACTTAAAAACCGTGAAAGTTAAAAAATTTATTTATAAACAAGAAAAGAAGGAGAGGCTTGAAACCGCTCAAGAAGCTTCAAATTTAAATGCCCTCTTTTATTTCTGGACTCAAGTTATGCGCAGGTGCATCAGGTTTTTTAAAACTTTTTTTTTTGTGAAGACTAAATTGCAGCCGATACTTGGGACCATTTGTTCTCCAAAGTGGAAAAAAAAAGGTGGGCAGATTCTTCACAGACAGTCAATTCATCTCCTGGGAAAACGATCATGGAGTACCTGTTGAAAATTGCAACATGAAAAGTACTGCAGTGTGGCCCACTAAGACGAGTCATGACGTTTAGTAAGTGGTTCGTCACGTAAATTTTTTCCCTGAGTTATATAAGTGTAGTGTCAAAACACAAAACTCTCTTTTGTACACGAAAATTTATCCTCGCTGTGGATGCAAATATTTGTTAACAACATTGTGCCTCTGGACTGATTCAACAAGAAGCAGAAATGTTGGGAGAGGTTCTTGAAACTTCAGGATAAACTCAAATGTTTTCAAACATAAGTATATCATCAGGATTTTTTTTTATGTGTCACCCAGAAAAAAGTGAGGAATTTGCTTGGAAAGAAGTAATTTTTTCAAGGATTTTCATATATTGATAATATTTCACTGTTGGAGGCTTTTTGAAACAGTCATTTACACATGTTTTAGAGATTTTAGATGAGTTAGAAAAACAATCAATGTGGAAGTGGGAAGGGAAGGGAAGAAATACTGTATTGCAAGATATTGTATGCCTTGAATTGCATTTCAAATGACTTGACAGGATGCTGAACTTGGAGGCAATAGGTTTCACTTACCCAATTAGTCTTTCGCTTACATTCAAAATACATAAAGTCACATTTTTCCTGTCAATAAAATAATGGCCAAACGGCCTCCAGAAAATTCGAGTCACGGAGGTTTTTTAAAAGTAAATTCAGACATGGACTTTTAAAAAATTTGACACGGCGTCATCTTTGACTTGAAGATGTTTCGAATTATTGAGGTTTACCTACGCTGGAAAATAAGTAATTTGACAAAGATTTCCTTTTATAACTTGAAATGCTTGAATGTTGAAGGACGTTTGAATTATCATTCACATTTATTTTCGATCTGAATCACAAAAAAAGAAAAGAAAAATTATGGATCTTTCCAAGGACTTTTACTGCAAAAGTTCTTTTCTTTTTTCTTGATCTCTCTGCAATGAAAATTTCTTGAAGCTCGATTTTTAGTATAAAAATTGTAAAACAATATCTACGAATTTTTGGTTGAAAAACGATCAGTAAAAAGTCCAGGGACAGGTCGTTACCGTTATTATACAGTGAGTTTAAAGAGGAGTATTGCCCTCGACAAAAGGACGACCAGGGTTCTGAGGAAGCAGTAAGATTGCTCTAAAATGACATTTAATATATATATTTGTTGTGTTTGTTTACCTGTAGTAGTCCTCCAGAGGATTGTCATTAATGGCCACATTGTCAGTGTCTTTCCGGTTTTCTCGGATCCAGTAAAAGGCAGCCTTTCGACTCAGCAAAGCGGGATTGAAGCGACACTCGAGCACGACTTCTTCGCCCACCAACACGTCGGCCATCTCCTTTCCATCGACTGCACAAATGGCCGCCGCCAGCAGCACCAGGCCTGAAAACACACAAAAAACATATACATACACAACGTGAATTTTCGGATGCTTAAAAAAAAACCGGTAGCATGGATTTCATGGGGAAAAAATAAAGCTAATGGGATGGGGGAGAGGATTGAAAGCAACAAGCCAACCGCGCTTTAATTCCATTCGACGAAATCCCTCTGAAAAAATATAAAAATTAGGAACGCATTCCAACAACACACAGGTGAAGAAAAGCAACAAAACAAAAAAAAGAAGGGAAACCTTAGAAATCCACACAAGGTTTCTCTCTTTTCCCCTATACTCTCTCATTCACATTCGGAGGAACAGGAAAATGCAGGAAAATGAAGAAGAGAGGAAATAAAAAAAGGGAAGTTTTTTTCTTTTTCTCTCTTGTGTGTGTGTGTGTGTGTCACAGAGCAGAGAAGGGCATTTCACTCGGTCTGCTTTTCAAAGCCGAGCAAGTGGAAAAGATTCCGTTTAGCTTCAATGCCTGAAAAGGTGACATCGGGCTCACACATGCGCACAAAGAAAACCAGGTGGGGGAAAAAAATCAAATAAAATCGAGTGACCAAAAAAAATAAAAAGAGAGAGAGAGAGAGAGAGAGAGATGCTGAAAAGAACTCCAAGATGAAAACAGCATTCGACGAAAAACTCGCCAAATCAGTGCGCTTTACGTTTCATCACCAAGTTCCCGAAATTGTCAACCTCACAGAAATTTTAAAGAATTTCCAGACACCCTTTGAAATCCATCGTTTCTTTCCAATAGAATTTAAAAAAAAATAAAAAAATCTATAACAAAGAATCATTCAGAGGAAAAGTTTCACGAACTTCGCTAATTTATTTCTTCTCGATCATCAATTGCTCTGGTTCGCAAATTTAAAAAAATTTTACCCAACGAAATTTCGAAAAGAAAAAAAATGTAATGCTTGATGAAATCCAAAATTTTCACCATCATGATTCTCGAATTCATCAATGTTCAATTCAAAAATTTTTATAAATCGGAAAAATATATTTTATAATTTTTTGAAGAAAAAAAGCTTGTTTTCAGTCGGAAATTTCGCGGATTTCCTCGTAAATAAATTTGCATACCTTCAGGTAAAGCATCATTTTCAAATTTTGTTCATGATTTAAAGAGAAAAAGCAATGTTTTAATAAACCTGAATTATTCCTTTAATTCGTGTAATTATAGCTTAATTATGATGCTCCAAAAAATTACCAGCTGATTTTCTCCAGCAATTTTATTCCAATCCCAGACACGGTAATTTCAAAAATGACAAGCATGAACTTGCTTGAAAATAAATAATAATGTACATAACTTTGGCATGAGCCCAAAGTTTTTTCAGTTGGTGAAACGAGAGTTTCATGACTCGGCGTCTTGGAAGTGATGAATGATGATCAGCGACTTCTTCTCCTTGTCAATCCAATTTGATTTATCTAAATTTTTCACGCTTGAATAAAAACACTCGAAAGAATCCTTAATCCCAGACACGAGTGTGAAATTTCGAGAAATAAAAATAATATTTATATAGATCGCAAACTTTTCCCACGATTCTCAGGTTCTCGAGTACTTTTTTTTCTTCTTGGCATCTACACACACACACAAACACACACAGGTAATTAGTGTCATTCATTATTTTCGTTCCCTGACGCCATTTTTTCCGAGTTGATGACTTCGTTAGGTTCTTGTCCATTGTTTCCAGGTCGGAGTAAAAAAGGTGAGAGTAGAAGTCCATTTGTCCTTTGGTAATTAACGGTTGGGGAGTTTTCCTTTGTTACGAAAAGACCGCGCTAAAAGTAGTGCGTTTAATAAAGGCCAGCTTTACTTGCCGTTGAAATTGAATGGTGAGGGTGTTTGCTCGGATTTTGCGCGCAAATATCGGAAAGACGGTTTTATTTTATTTTTTTTACCCCCGTCTGATTGACGCTGAGCCAACAAAAGTATTTTTCCCCCGGAGCGTCAACCATAAATTTTGCACAACCCGTCACTCAAATTCCCACGCACAATAACCGCAGTTTAGCGCAAATTTCCGTTGGATGATCGTCAGTGTCCCAATTGTGCAACTGAACAAAATTTCCTTTAAAATGTTTCAAGCTGAGGAATGCAGAAAAGTTTCAAACGAATTTCTAGGCGATCTCTGTTTTTTGTTTTTTTTTTCATCTCTCCACCAGCTTCCGACTCTCGTCAAGTGGTTCGGAATGTTTGCTTTCTTCTCTTCAAACTTTCAAGAGAGAGAAAAAAAAAAGAATGCATTAAGTAGAGGCATCATTTTTTTTTATTCATACATATTTTTTTGCATGACACCCCAGTCAGATGGATGTTGATCGATCGGCAACAGCAGCCGGTGCTCCCAAAAACAGCCGCAATCTTTTTCCACAAAAAAAATAATGAAATATGTAAAACGAAGACAAAAATGTGAAATAAAATACAAAGTCTGGGCGTTGTCTCAAACCAGATCATCCCATTCTTTCAGACTCGCATCAAAGCAGAAAGTTTTTCAAGAAATTTTTTTTCATTTGGTTTCAAGTCATGAAAATGATTTTTATTCACTCAGAGAATGAACCTTTGAAGATGCAAGAAACAAACTGATGATATACCTTGGAACAAATGAAACACTGACAAGAAGCCAGTTTGTGGCTGATTTTCCATGGGACATTTTGAAAACATGTTCCTAGTCTTTTTTTTTTTCAAAACAATTTATGGTGTAATTTGATGGCAAAGAAATGACACAATCCACAAGGAACACTGAAAACACAACACAAGTGAATTAAAATGAATTTGTGCGCAAATCCAATTCCAAAAAAAAAAGTAAATTATGTAAAGATAATAAAGAGAGTAATGATTCTTCACAATGAAGGTTGTGTGAGAAGACTGCTTTTTAACATCAAAGTTGAAGCATGGAGAGGAGGAAAAATCTTGACTGGGTTTTTCTCTTTACATTCTCTCCTAAAAATAATGTCTGCAACTCGATGATTTTGTTGGCTGCTCACCCAGATGTCGCTTGAATCTCAGTAGCACTTTCACATGTTCATTTTCCTCTTTTTTCATGTTTGAGATTAAAATGTTCAGATGAGGAAGGAATAAAAAGTGAGCATAATCATTCTTCACAAGGAAGTTTCAGTGAATACTAATTTTCAAAGTTCAGAGAGGTGGAAAAACTTTTACTGTACTGTGTTTTCTCAGTGAATTTTCTTTACAAGAGAAGATACAATGAAAAATTATTTTTTCAGATGCAGGAATTTTTCAGAAGAAATCAAATATTTTTTTAAATGAAGACCATTAAAATATGTTGTCCATTTCCTTGGATTAGGGCTGAAAATTCGTATTTTTAAAACCTGGGGTTCTTCCCAGTATGATTTTTGATGTTCCTAAGAAATTTTTTAATAGAAATAATCACTTACTGCATTTCTTTTTAGCTTCATAGAATTTATTTTCAAGTGCGGACTCAGACACGGAATCCGAGGTTTCGAAGCCAATGAACAGATTTACATAATTTTTTTTATAAACTAACGCAGTCTATTCTCGTTTGGAATTTATACAAAAGAAATGCTTCGAAAAGCTTTTAAGGATGATAAAGAGGCACATAATCCAAAGGTAAAAAAAAAAAAAAATTGCGATAGAATGAAATGTTCCATCGCCTGAGCACACGTCAAACGTATCTGATAATAATCAGCTCCATTTGCAAGAGCATCAAGGCAATATTCTGGGCTGAAAAGAAGGATGATAGAAAATATAGAAACCAATTTTTTAAAAGATAAAACATGAAAAAACATTCTTCATGTCAATTCCAAATGTAATGTGTAGCTCTGATGGAACCCAACAAAAGAATTGACAATAAAGATTCAGTGGATCACATAAAATGTGGCAATTGCTGATCAGACAGTTTGCAGTCAAGAAGACTGAATATTCAACTTGACATCTTGAATATACGTTCCTAATTATTCCAGAACAATTTATTGTGTAATTTGATGGCAAAGAAGTGACACAATCCACAAGGAACACTGAAAACATAACATAAATGAACTAAAATAAATTTGTGCACAAATCCAATTTAAAACATTGATGTAAAGATAAAAAATAATGATTCTTCACAATGAAGGTTATGTCAAGCCAGCTTTTTGATAAAATTCAAGTTTGGAGAAGAAGAAAACCTTTAATGGTGTTTTCTATTTGAATTCTCTCTCCATGTCTGCAACTCCACGATTTTCTCCGCTGCTCACCCAGATGTCACTTGCATCTCATTGGCATTTGCATAGGTTCATTTTTCTTTTTTTTAAATATTTGAGATGCAAGCAGCATATGCCAGAGTTTCCAGAGACAACCCATGGCGAATATTGATGTGAAAAGAACCAAAACATGACCTGGAAAGCAATCCCCCCCCCCTCTCCTCTAGAGCTTTTTTCCTATTGTACTTTTCCTTCTGTCCAAATATTCTGCAGCTTGGCGCGTACTTGTAAGCGTCCCACTTTCCAGCAGAACCTTCAGCAGCTCTCGGGTTATTTGCCCCAGATGCAAATTTTCCATCCCGAATCACACGAATATGCATACCAATCAGATGGTGAACCTTTTAAATACCAGAATTGTCTGCGAAAATCGTTCATATTTTTCAAAAGTCTATAAGAACCTCAAGAAGACCACTCGAACCCTTTTTTATTTTTTGCGCCTGAGAAACCCAAAAAGTTTGCAAAAGTTCAGGAGCGGCAATTTAAAGTTTTGAAAGCCACCAAAAATTAGCATTCGTTTAAAATACAGTACGGGGTAAATTTTCCGAAGGAAAAAAATGGAATAAAATAAACACGGAAACTTCTAAAAAAAATAATTCCAACGGGTTGCCGGCTTCAACAAACAAGTCCAACAAATAATAATCCCGGGTAATTACCCCAGCACGAAATTCCGAGGAGAAAAAAATACGTTCAATGTCAAATTTCCAGGTGTACATAAACAGGAAATGCTCAATAAAAGACGCCTTCAAAAAATATTGCTGCCTCAAACAAAGGAAAACAAAACTGTTTTCCAGTCAAGAAACTTAATCTCAAACTTGTATTCAATTTTTTAAACACATGCTTGAAAGATTTATGCATTTAATGACTCCATAATCTCGGCAACTTCCCGAAATAAAAATCGTTGCATCATCATCGCAAGAGAATGGGGTGTACTGAACAAGTATTCATACTTCAAAAGTTTTAAAAAAAGATTATCGCAATTTCGGATAATGAATTCCGTCGTTTTTTATGCGTGTATTACGTCAGAAATACTGTACATACTTTTTTGTCGGACGTGGATTAGACTGAATGGAAGACAGGGAGAGAGTTTTCCATTCTTTTGAAAAAAAAGGTCGTGACTGAAAGCAATTCGCCAAGATATTTTATTTTCGGGGGGCAAGAAATGAAAATTATGCGGTTTCGCAAGCAGATCGGTTGCAAACTTCGTGATCGGTTGATTAGTAAAATGCCCGATCGCGTGAATAAAAGCCCCTTCCTTCCAAGGATCAAGTTTTTTTTTTATAATTCATTCCCTTCTTGAAAAAAAAAACAATAATAATAGAGAAAAAGCCCAGAAAGTTTCTTAGCGCATGAAGAAAAATCGTTTGACCCGCATGATGGCTGAGTTGTCCACCTAGACGCAAAGAATGGCTTCCTCAGAGTAGATGTCGCTAGCTGGCATGAGGCTAATATAATTATTTTGCTAACTGAGTAACCTGAAGTTCTACTGAACCCAGATGTCGCTGGCAGGTACAGTATGATTGTTTTTATGCAAAGAAGCATGGACAAGTATTTTTTCAATTCATCAGGATTTTTTACAATGCAGTAATAATAATGTTTAGCCTTTTTCCTACAAATATTTCTGCAAAAAGTGTTCTTCACTTATGAGATTGTTATTTCCAACCAAGATTTTTAATAATTCTTGATACACTCAGTCTGCTATTATATTTTCATGACTCATAACAAGAAATGATCTCACAAATATCAAGAATTGTGTTGTGCTTCAAGTTTTTTCTGTTCTTGCTATCTGGAATTCCTTTGGAAGCATTCTGTTTTCCTTATAAGTATGTTGCAAGAGTTCCAACAGTTGCTAATTTTGAGAAAAAATCTAAAAGAACAGAAACCTCAGCAAATCTGCTGGTTATTTATTGACATAACCTACTTTATTTTTCCAGACAGCTCAAGACTTTTTGGTAACCATGAGATAACCTGGTTCTTGGAGAATTCATTTGTAATTTAAAGAATGAAGACTGCATTTTTACATTT
>CAJPEX010000348.1:93080-116471 GCA_905338405.1 Notodromas monacha
AAAAATCGAGTGTAATAGCGTGTGTGCTGTTATTCTTCAAGGTTCGATCTGTCGAAGTTTCAGGAGGGAAAATGCGTCCAACTTCAGCACGTTTTCCAAGGAAATGACTATTGTCTCATCAATGAGCGCCGCCATGACAGCTCAAGGGTACTCAACTGTCCAGGAACGCATCTTGAAGCATCAAAGAGGTATTTTGATGAATGGCCAAAAAAGGCAGCAATTAGAGCTTCACTTGAAGTGCTTGATTCTACAGGGGCACACAAATCAAAGAATCTGAATAATGGGTCTTTCAAATAATCTGACTAAGCAGGAGAACCTATTTATTCTTGCATTGTTTGAAGCTCAGGAATATAATTGAATTTTATAAAAGAGGGTCTCATGTGAAGGTGTCATGGCTGCTTCTTGAGCTGGTAAATCTGTGTTCTTGATGAATGAATGACCAAACCCCAATCATCTACTGAGGCTCACAAATCAATAATATTGTGTGAGGTTGAAAAATCAATGACTCTCTGTGGCAACAAATAACTTATGGCCTACAGCATCCCAGCAATAATGTGCATTAACAAAACACAAGAAAATAATGGACAATAAAGGCACAGTGGAAAAAAATTCAACTCCGGCAATCAGCCCGTTTTGCAGCCAAGAAAATATATTCAAGAGGGCACCTTGAATATACATCTTCTTAGCCTTTTCTTCTGAAAAATGTATTGTGCTATTTGATGGCAAAGAAATGGCAATTCACAAGGAATAACCAAAAACGTTACACAAACGAATAAAAAGGAATTTGCAGAAAAATCCAAATCCAATATGTAAAGATATGTAGATATACAATATGAAAAAAACAGAGTAGTGATCTAACACAATGAAGGTGGTGTGAAAACTACTTTTTAATCAAGACAAAAGTTCATAGGAGGAAAAACCTTCACTGATGCTTTTTCTGCACATCATATCTGCAGTATACATTAATGTTACTACTATTCCCTACTGAGGCTCACAAATAAGATTTAAAAAATTGAATAATATTCATGTTCAACAGTCCACAAATATCTGATGTCCCAGAGCCTCCCAGCTGTTGGACACCTGTAGGTGTCATGGCAGCCTCTATTGGGATGAAACTCTGTAAAATCTCTGTATTTCATTGTGAAACCTCCAATAAACAATATTCCACTGAGGCTCATCAATCAATAGCATGAAATAGGTTGAAAAAGCACTCAGGTCATAATTGATGTCTTAGAGCACTCCAGCTCTTTGCCAGCAGAAAGTGTCATGGCTGCGCATCTGAGATGCCAGTCTTTAAACCATGTTCGCTACTGTTACACGCAGTGATGCGTTCAATTTATTTGGTCACAAGGGCGTGAGAAAAGTCAAAGTGGGTCCTTTATTTATCATTTTTCCAGAGAGAGAGAGAAAGAGAGAGACAGGAAAGGGCAGGTTTTCCACGGTCAAACCAGGTCAGTCTAGATTCGAAACACTCTCACACCAGCAGCAGCAGCAAATTGCAATGTCTTAAGAGCATCCTGGGCTCTTTGACTTTTGTCACGGTGATACAGAAATCAGAATTTAAAAAAAATATACGAGACAAAATGTCTGCCTCTCTCTGTCTATTTCGGAAGTCGATTATTTCCGGGGCATGGCCACGAGATTTTATTTCCCGGTCCCCGCCGTTTAATACATATTATTTATACTCGTGTTTTTTCCTTCTTGTTCTTCACTACATGAAGGTGAATTAGCTCCAGCTGTTGGGTGCAGGTCGTTTGCCCTGGATCCGATGGGCTCCTAAATGGAGACTCCAAACCTGGAGTGC
The DNA here is from genome assembly GCA_905338405.1 of Notodromas monacha. Lineage (NCBI taxonomy): Eukaryota > Metazoa > Arthropoda > Ostracoda > Podocopida > Cyprididae > Notodromas > Notodromas monacha. The sequence continues at coordinate 94,885 of CAJPEX010000348.1, forward strand.
TTGTGGTTCATCGTTGCCTCGAGGGCAAGACTTTCTTTATTTTTGTTTCATGTCCTGCCTTCATTTCTTCTCGTCGAACATATTTCTGTAGTAATATATATATATATATATAATTTTTTTTTCGTTTCGTGTTCCCCCTGCCGTCTTCCGAACGCCCACACGGCCATTATAATTCATGGGCATCTTGTTGCCTTCTTGGAATATATTTGCTAACCCACTAACTGGTGTTTCGAACGCCGAGGGTTCGTATATAAAAAAAAATGAAGGAATATATATGAACCCATTGTCTAGGGCCACCTGAAGATACGTTGCAAGCGTTCTACTTTCATGCATGGATTTCTTCCGATTGCGCGCGTCGGAAAAGAGCGCGGGCCGAAACGAAATCGCAAAAAAGAAAAAAAAGGGAAAGAGCGTGTGTGAAAATAATGGCATATTGCGAGGGAAAAATGTGCAACTAAATTATGCAGCAGCAAAAAAAAAAAAGACTGTGATTAAAAATGGGTAATTTAGTGTGATTTTCCCAGCGTTTTATGCATTGAAATAAAAGTACTTTTTTTTCTTTTTCTGTAAAAGTGTACAAGTTTTCTAGTTTGATATTTTGATGATGAAAAGTGCGATGTTTTATTTTGAATTAAATTTGATAAGCGCTTGTTTGGAACACGCTGTCTTGAAACAATTCGAGTTTTCTTGCTGTTCAAGAATTTCGAATGAAAAATCAGAATAAAATTCAATTCTCAAACACGTACGTTTTTAGTGGCCAGAAGATGTTCATTTTCTCGCTTTTTTGATATACTGTATTTTGGAATATCCTGTTCAAACTTGGCAATTTAAAATTAAAAAAAGTCGAAATCAAATTGGGAGAACGCGTGTGAAAATTATGGCGATTCAGGGAGGAGGGAAATTTGCAACTAAATTAAATCAGCAGGAAGAAAAAAACCAGCGCAACTATTGCAAATTATTTTTTAAATTGCCGATTTTTCTTCCGTTTCGAACATCAAAAATTTGTATTTCCTTAGCTTTTCCTTATTGAAACAAGCAACGAAGAAAATAATAATATAATTTTTTAAACACGTCCCTATTAAACTGAAAATTTTAATTCCCGCGCTCTTTTGAGACATTCTACTGCTCAAACTTTGCACCTGAAAATGAAAATTCAAGTTCAAAACTTTGCTTTTTTTTCATCAGCTTGGTCGATGGTTAAATTTCTCTCGTCACGCATCATTTCCAGAAAAACTCATTTCATCATCCAAGATCATAAAAATAAACGCAAATTTTTAATCGCATTCTGAATAAAAGTATAAAATTTGAACCATGTTCAACATCAAGTCAGCGATGAAATCAGGGGAAATCTGACCCCACGATAACCAAGAAATTTCCAACAACGAAAAAAGCAACGCAAATAATGAGATAAAATGCCAGAAAGGCCAGGATTGAGGCAAACAAAAACCCACAGCGCAATAATACGAACCAAGGGGGGGAAATAAAAAGCCACATAAAAAAAAAATACAGTGCAATAATGAAGTCGCCAAGGGAACCGTGAAAAGAAACACAATCAGAACCAACAACTTGTTCCTTGTTTGCTCCGAACTAATCCGCCTTGTTTGGCAATTGAGTCACGGAACGACTGAATTAACCTTGGCCTTTTCTCTTCATCATCAGGAAACAAAATGTAACTTTGAAAGAAAAGAAAAAAAGAAGAGAGAAAGCTGTTCAAATACTACAAGAAAATGCTCTTCATGGCGTGTTCGTGATTGTGCAGAGGGGGGGAGAAGCAAACAATAATCGCTCCTCAGTGTGGCATGTATTCAATCACCCAAGTCCGAAAAAGTAACAAAAGCCAAAAAGAAAAGAAAAAACTACATCTTTCCTACAGACATTTCCCCCCCCCCCCCCCATCTCACTGGATGGTCAATGAACCTAGAGAAGATTCACGCCATTCGTCTTCCGCAAAAATAAATGGACCGCAATTACACTAGACTGTGAAAAGAACTTCCAACAGATGTCGCTTCTATTTACTGAGTCTCCATCATGAACTTTCACACTTTCTCTCAGATGCCTCATGGGCAGCACATCAAATAAACAAATACTCTGTTCAGACAGAGAAATTTAATCAAATAATGCATTTCATACTGTGAAATCTCATTGCAATGAAGTGCCAGGAACCTGATGAAAAACAAGATTCATATGCTATTTGTGCATATTGGGCTGACATTTTGTGGACAATATCCTGCATTTTCAACTTCTTTTGATGAAATTAAACAAAGTTTGAAACACAATGCTCTCATTTCAGACCATTCCCTTTTTCAAATTTTCCAATATTATACTGGATCTTACTGGATTTTTTATCTGAAACAAACAGGGAATGAATGTGTGAGAAGAGCATTTTATTCATTAAAAACGGTAAGAGACTATTCTTCCAGACATGCTTTTCTTTTCTTTTAAATTTTCCATTTCTTGATCCTAAAAAAATGCTAAGTGAATTTTGATTTCATACTTTCACTAATGCTAAAGTGTCTTCACAAAAAGATTAGCAATTTTATTTTAAAAGATTTTTAACTCATGCACAAGTTGAGTTTTCCCACATTGTGTCTATTATTAAAAGTTTCTGAGGGACTTACACATATGATCAAGGCAAAAAATATATATACTGAGATTATGGAGGAAGATCAGTTTGTTGTAGCAGAATGTTTATATAACATTGTCCCTTGTTCACACAAGATCTTTTATTGCTCCCTAGATGTCGCTGCATGCAATGAAAGATATTCGTGAAGATATTGAAACATTTTCTGTATTCCACTCTGATTTGATTCAAATCACCTGAATGGGACAGAAACATTTGTAATTTTGTGTTTTCAATCAACTATTCGTCTCCATTTCCCCATGACTACAGTACAGTACAGTATTTGATGGAGTCAGAAACAAATGAGGATTCAGAGACAGAAGAACGGGGTTATAAATAACCAAAGAAGACGAACCTCATGCGGTGAGAGAAAGGTGGGGTGGAAAAAAAAAAGTGGGGTTCTTCATTTGCCTTCCTCATTCATCATGGAGATATATTCTCAATTTATTCTATTATTTTTTTTCATTTCCTAAGGGTACAGTATCACCACAAAAAAAAACGCCGCCTTTCATTTTTCCCCCCGCGCAAAAAGTACTGAAGCAGGACAAAGTTTTTTTTTTGTCCCTGGGGGAGCAAAAAGTTTAATTAGACCCTCACACAAATGACCCCCGGAGATGAAAAAAGGGGGTTTTCTTGGGGAATTTCGCGCCAACTGCTGTAGAAATAAATCCAGTTCTTTTTTTGAGAGAGTAAAAATATAAACAAATAAAGAGCACCCGGTGTGCAGAAAGAGAAAAATAACAAATACGCCCCCTGCTGGAGAACTTGAGCATGATTTGCAGCCGGTCTTTTCAGAAAGGAAAACGGATCCGACGATTTTTTTTTAGCAGCAGCAGCAGCTTGAATTTATTATCACTGCTTTTCTTCAGACATTTACTGCTGCCGGTTTCGGCATTTAATTGCTTCGGCTGCAGGTTCTTGGGTGGATCTCGGCTTCTTTTTCTTTTCTTTTTACTAGTTTCAATTTTCTGTGACTAGCAAACAGGGATTTTGATTTGTAGTCGGATGCTGAAGCCGTGTTCCCGTTAATATCGAACAGCCAAAGTGTCGTGTCTTCAGAAATGGCTCCATTTTTCAACTCTCAAGTCGTGGATCTTACGATAAGACTCCCAGAGATTTTATGCAAAAAAGTGCCACGATTTGAATGTCCAGTGCTCAATAAGGGGTCAGTCTTGTCACACAAATTCGCAATGACGACGTCAGTTGTTTTTCTTTTTCTTCAGCAGAATATCATTCAATTGAATTTTGGCAGAAGCGCAAGACGCAAAATAAAAATTATAAAATACAAACATAAAAATCCGAACTCAGTCACAGGCTAAAGCAGACTCCAGATATTTCTGCGACACATTTTTCTCTGCCAATTTACTCTTTTTGAGAGGATTTTAGAAGATTATTTTCACAGCAATTTATTTGAATCCACGCAGAAATTAGCAATTGAATAATGCCTTATGATAATTTGAAATATATTATACGCACTTGACCTAAACTTCCAGAGACTCGACAAAGAGGTATTTTCGCCAAAAATTCACATATTTTCAGGGTTCTGAAAGGCCGCAGAATATCAGTCAGGGAAGATAAGCAAACGGATTTCCTTCGGTTCGAGGAAATCGTGAAAAATAGCTGTCATTGCAGTCTGAGGTCACGATAAGAGGACCTTCCGAAATATTGGAACAACTGGTTTTCTCTGTCATAAAAAAAAATACCCCTTCAGGGAAGGTGTTGTTTACTGATAAAAAAACCTGCGACCTGAAAAGAAGGAAATGATGAAAATCACGGAGCGCTTTTAGTGCAAAAACAATTTTTTTTCGTGTGACCTATTCAAACTTGGAAAAAAAAAATTTTGGAATTGCATCACACACGACGCGTCATTTATTTATTTAGTTTTTTTTTGTGCGCGTGGTAAAAATTTAAGAAATTAGTTGCTGCGTATTTACCTTGACCTAAGCTCTGGTCTGTCGCCTTGTTTCAGCCAGGAGTGCTGGACTGGAACGCAGCCCAGTGCAAGAGTTTTAGAAAAGAAGGCGAAATCATTTCAACCGAGACCTTAAATCCTTCCTTGCGAATCAGAGCAGTTTATTTTCACGGTATTCTCCGTCTTGTCGGGGACACACACACACCAAAAAAAAATATATATAGAAACCCTAGGGGAATTTCTGATCCGATTATTATATTTTCCGAGAGTGGATTAGATTTAATCTCATCAAACAAGCCTTTTTTCGCTTTTCAAGGGCGTGTGAATGTGTACATATCGTTGCGGTGAGAATCGTGGGACAGGCGGAACGAACAGGATTTCGAGGGAAAACAAGATTAAAATTTCAAGGACGTGACGAATTTGCCTGCGAACTTTTTATTTTTTATTTTTTTGCGAACACTCCAGGAAAATTTACGGAATTTCGTACGTATTTCTGTTTGCGCGCATCAACGAAAAATGCGCACAATTTAACAAACACTGGAATTTCTTATTCGGACCTTCGGACATTTTTGCTACGACATTCGATTTTCTGTGTCAATATTTTGAGGTACTTTGGGTATCTGAATTTTTTTTTTTCAAATATAGAAACGCAAGTGACTATGTAAGACTGAAATTAAACTCTGAATATGATGAGAAACAGCAGAGTGTACTATCCTTTTTGAACTAAAGGGCTAAATTTAAGGCTCCGTTGCACCTTGTATTTAATAAAGTTTTAAAAATTTTAAGTAAAAGTGGGCCCACTCGTTTAACCTCTTTTAACCGCATAAGTAATAATTTTTAATTGAACGTACGTTGCGTTTTTAAATTCAAGTCAATCTCGATTCATGCAGAAGGAATGCATGAGATTAAAAACAGATTGACAAAATTTAAGAATCAATTCTCGAATTTCAAGAAGCAAAAAAGATTGAAAATTCATAAATCAGTTAAGAGGGAAAAAATTCTAGGAGTTTATTCCGCGCTCAACTTTTAATGTACCGTATTTCCAAAATCCAAGGAATTGTCATTTATTTTATATTCGTATACGGTACGTAATTTCGACGCATTTTGATATACAATCAAAATGCTAATTTGCGTTGATTTCAGCAGCTTCCCTCGCTTCTTGTGTAACAAACCGTGTTCTAATTGGACTCGAGGGACTTGCATTGGAATAATGAAATGCATCTCGGCTCTGATTTCCCTCATACCACTTCACCAAGATTCGGTTTCTCCACATTTCCTGAAATTTCAAAATTTAATGCGTATCTTCAAACAATCGTCGGCTGGCCGAAGGTTGATATTTTCATTTCATGTTTTTTTTTCCTATTTTGAAGAATGAGGGCTTTACCGAAAGTCCTCGGACATCTGGGAAAATTTCATCAGCTTTCAGAGAGTTTTGCCAATAAAAAAGAGTGATCACAAATTATTTCTCCTTCATCCAGCGACTGGAAATAATTTCGTGCAAAAATTACACAGTATTAAATTACAACTTCAATCCAGTTCAATAAAAATGAAATCATATTAAAATTAAACAGAGCTAATTTTCATGCTGTAATTTTCTTCAACGAAAGTCACTGCCTTGCTTTCATAATCAAAAGAACTTCTGAGTTTTACAAGTGAAATTGCCAAATCGGTGAAAATTAAATCAACCCATGTCCTCGCACTTTTATGTTTTGACGCTTTTAGGGACCCGAAAAAAAGAGTAATTGGGACTTCTAAATTATAAGTATGTGTAGTTGTAAAACGTTATAGTGTCATTTGTTCGGACTTTATGAGCACGATGCATTGTCAAATTATTCCGTTTTTGCATATATATAAAGGACAGCATTGCAAAAAATGAAAATTCGAATATTCGAGGTTATTTTATAAATTTTTAAAGTAATGAATTCCCAAGGAACTTTGGAAAATATCTTTCCAAGAGATTCGCGGTCGGGAAAAAAATGAGCAAGATGGAATGAGTGAGGGGAAAAAGAGACGGTTTATTTCTACCCACCATATATATTTTTTTTTCAAAATCTCTCTATATATGTATCTTTTATTATTCTTTTTACCTGCCGAATCAAACGCGTGATACGTTAACGACGCGACGGGAACCCTGTCATTACGCTGGTCGCTCGCCGCCTCGGGGTAACAACAACCGCGTCGTTGCCACTTTTCTCTTCCTCTCTCACATTTCTCTGTATGATTTTTTTTTAGTTTGTGTTTCTCTCCACGGGGTTCGTTGAGGGAAGTTTCGGTGATTGTGGGTTCGGCTCTGTGACGACGTATTTGCAGAGCCGAGCTAGTTGTGATCCGATCATCCATACTTCTTGCTTCATCACTCGCCTCTGTTCTTTCATGCGTTGAAAACTTTCTATTTCTACAGGGAAACCCACCTGGGGTTTCTTTTATCTCCATTGCAGAGCCGAGCTAGTTGTGATCCGATCATCCATACTTCTTGCTTCATCACTCGCCTCTGTTCTTTCATGCGTTGAAAACTTTCTATTTCTACAGGGAAACCCACCTGGGGTTTCTTTTATCTCCTTTTTTTTTGTTTCAAACTTGGAGAGAAATTCAGTCACGTTTTTCTATACATAGTTGATGCTTGGGGATGTGACAGAAGGATCAGGTTCGTGTTGGATAAGAAACAAGGTTCATCTGACACAATTTAATTTCTTCTTTGCATTGACGAAAAGTCTGAGGATTATTGGCAGTACAATTTTTGGGCACGCTAAATTCGTTGGGACCTGAAAAATAATGTCTGATACGCAGTCGATAATTCGGAAATATTTTGACACCTCGTTATCAAGAATTTTTGGATGGGAACAAATTTTTCAAAGCCCCGCAACTTCTCCACTATTATTTTTTTTTAATCTTGAAAAACAGAACTTAGGATACTGAAATAATCGTTACAAAGCAGTAATTTAATCGCATGGTAATTCAACAAATTCGGAAATTTTCTTATTCGTCCGTGAAACAGGTTCAAATAGAATTAAAAACGTTCCGATGCCGAATCCGAGAATAGTTTCACAAATTAGGATTGGAATTCTATATTCAATTGAAATTTAATTGGCAAAATTTTTGACTCAGAAAACTTGGGAATTCGAAAAACGCATATTGTAAATTTCCAGACATAACTTTCAAACCATCACCATTTTACAATTTTTTCCTTGGAACGTTTTGCTTTTGACAACCCAGAAGATTATTTAAAATACAAATTATTCGTCCAAATAATTCATCGAAACTGAAAAACAAAACAATTCGATGTAATGAAAAATATTCGTCACATCAAATTTTTATTTTTTAACGTCTCTTACTAAAGTAGCCTTTGTAGGTAGGAGTTCGTATTATTCTTTATTGCGTAAGTTTACAAAGGGTTTTTTTGAAATTTACAAACGGTTTTAAGTAAGAAGAGGCTTGGTTAGCAAATATTCCTTCGGTTCTCGGACAAAAACCTGAAAGACACTGAGTAAATAGCTTTTGTCAAGTCTCAAGACAGCTTCTCCACAGGAGAACTTCTCGTCGCATGAAAAAAATTGAAACACCTTCTTTTTCCAAGAATGTCCACAAACACACACAAAAAAGAGACTTTTCAATTTGGCGGAATCTTCACCACCTGTCAGGCCACATAAAAAAAAAAAAGAAGGGGGCAAGGGGACACAACTCACTTCACCCTTAACCCCTCTTGCCCAAAAAGTTTGCCACATTGTCCCAGTCCCTCTTCAACCTGTCAAGAAGTCACATGCCAAAAAAAAAAAGAAGAAGAAACACTTGAGCACAAAAGGTTTATCGGACTGAAGAAGTTTCCACCTGGGACACTTCAAGTGCCTCTTGAACACACATACACAAGAAAAAAAGGGACAGAGGGTAACTTTTTATACATTTTTTTCTCTTTTTTCTTGAGCCAACTCAGGGGCAGGAAATTGCTTAGTCAGCATTTCTTCAACCAGGGGCCCCAACAAGACAAGGTAATGGATTGAAAAGAACATTCCTTCATCATCAAAAGGCGAGGCACACAAAAAGAAAAAATCGGGGGTGGGGGGGATTGGGAAAGAAAAAGAAGAAAAAAAACCTACCTTTTTCCTGCCAATTAAAAACCAAGACCAGCTGCCACTGAGTAGAAAATAAAATGGCTTCCACCTTGACAACTTCCCTTTTGAGGGTGGGGGGGATTGGGGAAAGAAAAGAAAGAAAAAAAACCTACCTTTTTCCTGCCAATTAAAAACCAAGACCAGCTGCCACTGAGTAGAAAATAAAATGGCTTCCACCTTGACAACTTCCCTTTTGTAAATGACAAAAAAAGGAATAAGGAAACCATTTCCTTCTCAACTAATCCTAAACTATCTCAATATAAATATATTTTTTAAATCAATATAGTAAATCCTTGTTACAACAAACTTTTTGGGACTTACAAAAAGTTTGTTTGTTGTAATGGAACATTTCTTGTAACACGATTTTCACATAAAAATCAATGACATCTTGATTTTCTGGCATTATCAAATATTTTTTATCATAGTTTAAAAAATGGTGATCTTCTGGAAAAAAAATAGTCCCTCCCTTGATCAGGATATTTCCACCTGGAAAATCTATGAAACATTCCCGAAGAAAATTGTTAAAATAATGAAATTGTGAAATATGTAATAACGCGATTGTAAGTTCTACATGGGATACCCGAAAAGACCTGAACGTCTTTTAAACAACGTTTTTCTAAAATGGGTTGTACTCGTTTTCTTCGTTAGTAGAGCCTTTAGGGGTTCTTTTAACGTTGTTTAATGTCCGTTAATCTAGAAAACCCCAGCTCAAGTGAATCATTCAACATTCCCATCCATCACGAAGAACCCAATTTTCTGCAACCACATTCACTTTTTCGTTGCAAAAAAACAAAAATGAAGTACTGTACCAATTTCCCAGTCCACCATTTTATTTTTACATAGCCTCAAAAAAAAAAAGATCCAGAAAAGCCCTCATTTTTTTAAAACAAAAACAAAATAAAATCCGAATTTCGTAACAAAAGCAATCTAAAATAGAATGCCCCGTTTTTGTCACAATATCTGACAGGAAGGAAAAAATTGGGAAATACATATCTTCTTTCGAATCGCATGATGATGAAAAAGATATTTATATGATAAAAAAAAGAGGAAGAGATACCGCTTTATATAGAAAGAAAATGTAGAGCACAAGAGCAAGTTGATTGACAACCTTACGTGATGCAACTTTCCTCCTCCTCCTCCTCCCCATCAACATGCCTAGCATTAATTCCGACTTCTTTTTTTTTTTATAAAGCCAACCCTCTATATTTCCAGCATACAGATTAGTATCGAATGCCTTCGCGTGTGTCTGATTCTTCATTTTTTTTTGTAGATATGATTTTTTTTTTTTTTACCTTTTAAAGCACACTTCGCGACACCGACGAGTCACGACGTCTACACAGATTGTGACAACTTGATGCCAGTGTCCGAACCTTTCATCAACCATGTCTTCTTCTTCTCATCTCAAGAAGAAGAAGAAGACGAAAAAAGAGCATCTTTAAACAAGACTCCACCCTATACATTGCAAACTTTATTTTTTTTCGTCAGGTATTAAATGTAAGCAGAACAACGAGTGAATCAAAGAGAAATTGCTCTTCGAAAGAAAAATGCTTCCGAGTCAATTTTCTACGAATTCAGAGGTTCATATTCAAACGTTTTTCCGTAAAAAAAAAGGAATTGAATCTAAACAATAAATTATTTTACATAAATGAAAATTTCTCACTCGTGGGGACGAGACCGGAAAATGTAGTACTGTATTTTTTAATAGACTCCTTGAGTTGAAAATGCTGAGAAACATTGATTAAAAGAATGATGAAATCGATATTATGACTTTGAGCAAGACATTTGATGGATATATTGAAACCCATAAAAAACTATTTATTCCAAATCAATTATCATATGAAGCAAATTTCACATTTAGCAGAACTTTTTCTTGCCTTAGCACAGCTCGTTTAAAATGTTCATCACGATCATCAATCAATAAAATATTACACGAAATTGATTTTATAATTTTAGGAATACAGTACTTGGAAAATTAAACAGAACTCGTGATTAATTTATTCATATCTGCTCTCATCGCTCCTTTTTTTGCGTAATCGAAAAAAAAAATCAATGCCCAGGTTTACAAGTGAAAGAAGAAGAGGGACCCAAAAAAAAAAGTCCAAGACAAATAGAAAAAAAACAATGCAAATACTTTCGATTGCGATATTGTACATAAAAAAAAGGCAGGTGAAATGGAAGCTGTTTTTTCTCCATTGTCTTCAAAAGGACCAAGAAAATGTTCCTTTCAGAAACACTTTCTCCATATACAAGTTCCTTCTCGTCACGAATCAACGTTTTCACGCGGGATTTTCTGCATCGACAATCAATGCAATTTTTTTCGGTTGTTAAAATGTGTGTGTGTGAGAAAGAGATATATTTCTTCTTTTTTTTCAAGAGGGTTTTTTTTCGGTGGGAAGTTAGTAGTCGATTGTTTCCTGTGAAATTTTCCTGGTGGTGTCATTACACCTTCAAGTCAGGGGTCGTGGGACTCGAACCTTTTTGCTGTTGGTGAGATTCTACGTGTGTGTGTGTGTGTGTTTCTTTGTTTGTTTGTTTGTTCAGTTGGTTTCCTGTTTCTTTGAGGTGTTCACAAAAAGGTTTACTCTGAAATAGTGAGGACTTGGAGAAGTCTTTTTCTGTTTTGCCTTGCTTCAAATCCTGTCTGTTCAGATGAGGATCTATTTTCAGTTTGGGTAGATGTCACTGGAACAAGGCATCTAAAAATATTTCGTTTTCCATGAATCTGCAATTGCAAACTATAATGTCTTTACCATAAAAAAGGTGGATGTTTTTAAATTGAATACAGAAGCATCCATTAAACGTTTTCTTTTGCTGCTAAAGACATGAAGTCAAAACATTAGCGCAAATTTGGATGCAGAACATTTTTAGTATAAATTTGAAATATTTCAGAACATATGCGAAACTCAAAATAGTTGGTGTTTGTTTGTTTGCTCAGTTGGTTTCCTGTTTCTTTGAGGTGTTCACAAAAAGGTTTACTCTGAAATAGTGAGGACTTGAGAAGTCTTTTTTCTTTTTTGCCTTGCTTCAACCCTGTCTTTGAAGATGAGGACCTACTTTGAATGTGGGTAGATGTCACTGGCACAAGGCATCTAAAGAAAAAGGATTTCGTTTTCCTTGAATCTGCAATTGCAATTTGCAAATAAATATATGTCTTTACTATAAAAAGGTGGATGGTTTTAAATTGGATACAGAAGCATACATTAAATGTTTTCTTTTGCTGCTAAAGACATGAAGTCAAATATTTGCGCAAATATGGAAGCAGAACATTTTTAGTATAAATTTGAAATATTTCAGAATATATGCGAAACTCAAAATTAGTTGAAGATCTTCTTCATTGTGATTTCTGCAAATGAAAAACATTTATTTGCTGTAAAATGGGAGATTTTATCCTGCAGCAAAATTTTCTGCTTAAAGAACTGCCATCTGATTTTTTGGAGCAGAGCCCGAGACATTTATTTTAGAATACTTTTAAAAACATTTATTTATGTCGATAAACAGAATTTAGCAGCGGATTTTGTAAAAGATGATGAATAATTTATGTTGATCAAAATTAAAAACGCTTCCAATTTTCTTCATACTGGGATAAAACAAACGCGTTTGAGAGATCTTCTTGTTTTGCATATCTTTCAATTTCTTTTTCCGAGTGATAATTTTCACAAATGTTTCCTTGCAACTCGTGTGATTTCTTTTTATTCGTGGATGTAAAGGAAAAAAAAATTGATCAAAACGCTGTGATTGGAAGAAATCATCAACTTTTTCGCAGTCTTGTGAAAAACATCGAATTTCAAATGGACATGAAATTTTCCAGATGGACGTTCGATGAAAATCGACGAAAATCCGCGCAGGAGAAAAATAAGGATTGAAGGTGACCGGAAGCGGTTTTTTTTTTTTGGAAATCGGAAAAGAAGAGAGAGAGAAAAACATCAGCAAAACCGTCAAGAAGAAAAAGAAAACAAAAGGGGGTGGAAGGAGGTGGGGAAAAAGGTGGTCATTCAAGTGCGGGGCGCAAAAAAAAAAAAAGGCTAGAAAAAGAGGCGGCAGTCGGACTTTCGCGGGGGAAATGTCAAAGCCCCGACGCATCAATCTCCTGACCCCTTACTCCTGGGCTCTGTGACTTTTTTCCTCCCCACCTTTTTCCGGCTCTTTTTCTTCCCCTCCCCTCCCACTTCTTCCCCCCTTCCTTTATTTATTTTTATTTTTTGGTTGTGAAAATACCATCCTTCAAAAAAAAAACCCTCTCATTTCATCGCTTCTCTGTCCACCTTTTTTTCCTTTTATTTCCCCCTCCCCCCTTTTTTTAAGTACTGTACCTCAACAACAACAACAACTAATACTACTACTACAGTGACAATTACCCGCCCCCCTTTACCCGTGGGTTCGACCAGCCCTAATGACACCGGTTTAATCACCGGTCCCCGAGTGTAGTGAAACACAAAACCCTTGTAAATTGCTTCTTTTCACGATGGGCCCCTTTGAAACGAATACTAATTGGTAGGATCTTGAGCGAGGAAAATTGACGAGACACGCCGGAAAATTTTTATTACTTTGCTCAATTGTCTTCATTTGGCGAATCAGTTCTTGAACGATGCTTCTGGAAAGTGATGATATCTGTATTTTTCTCCGTGAAGAAATTTTTTGAAAAAGACGAGGTCTCTGGAGCTGACGAACTTTTAAATTTCACGACATTGCGCGAAAAATTAAACAAAATAAGAAATTTGAACATTTATTTTTTTTATTTTTGCAAATTAAATACTGTACTGTAAACGCAATTTTGAGTTGATGGCGAGCATTTAAAATGTAGAAACCGATTTTTTTTTTACAAATTGTATGCTTTAAATCATTGATTTTCAAAATCTTCCAGAACGTAAATATCGACATGTTTTGGTACAGTACTTTTTTTCCGGATGTGCAAAAAAAATTGAAACACAAATACTGCGACTAAAAGAACGGAATTTTCGGATTTGAAAATAAGTTTTTTGACTTTGATTGTTCATAACTCATTTTATTCGTCAATATTTTTATTTTCCGACGTTGACTCATAATTCAACACATTTATTGCATATTCGTGTTATTTAAAAAAAAAAATCAGCAAATAACCCAGCTTGTCCCGAACAAATTTTTGGCGAGCCCTTCGCGCAGCACAAGAGAGTCGTGATTTTCCAACAAGAAAATTGCAAGAAGAGACGAAGAGCAAAATGAGGAAAAAAAATTACATGAGCACAAAGAATAGTTCAAAAGTCCAAAGAGGGGAGGGGGGGAATAAACGCAAGTGCAAATAACGAGCAAGGCGAAAGTTGAACGTGATTTCCTTCCTTCCTTCCTTCCTTCCACTTCTCTCGGGGGCCACAAAAGTAAAATAAAAATAAAAAAAGAACCCCTGCAATAATGACAACCCAGGTGGCTCAGTCACGTTTCGCTCTTTTCCCTTCCCCCCCACCACCACCACCACAAGCACCTCGTATGTTTGCAGAAAACCGAGGAATCGGCACGAATATTTTTTTTTTTTTTACTTTTTGCACACACCAGCAGCAGAAGAGGTTCAACAGCAGGAGCGCTAATAAAATATTTTTATTTTGTGAAATGGAACTTTTTCTGGCGAGATTTAATCCGACGACCGCGACGAATTAATCCGGCTTTTGTTCACAAAACCCCTTCGCTCTTGATATCAAAGAAAAGTTGGAAGGTTCCAAAAGTTTCTTTTCCGAGGCGTCCTGCAAAATTTTTTTTCTAACGATTTGCAAATTTTCGGGCTACATACACGTAAAATATCAAATTTTTTAAATCTACAGTATTTGAAACTTGGTGAACAAACACTTTGATCATTTCGAGAAAAAAATTGGGCGAATCTATTCAACTTCAGAATCTGCAAAAAATCATGAAGCAACTCATACATTTTTGAAATTTGTCGCGCCAAAAAATATACGAAGAATTGCAATTTTTGGGACGACATTCATATGAAAGATCAAGTTCGCAAAACTTTTTTTTCATCGTGAGAACCAACGATTTTGAGACAATATAACGCAAATTGATAAACAAACATTTGATCATTTCCAACTTTTGATGATTCCGGGAAAAAAATTCAGTGAATTTCAATCCATCCAATTTGAGAATCCGTAAAAACTTATGAAGTAACCCATCGATTTTTTTTTTTTTTTTGGCGAACGTACGTCGGAAATTTTCCGCGGATTTCTTCAAGAACCCAAATGGACTAGAAAAAGATTGAAATTGAATAAACAAGTGTTTCAAGAAGAAAAAATAAATAAGCAGAGGAAATGAAGCTGTTTTCCTTTCGCGCCTCAGCGTGTGAATTTTCCGAATGGCAAACAAACCGTAATTTATTCTCCGATCCGATTATTCTTTTTCGTTTCTATGATTACGAATTGGAATACATTTATTTTTGTCGATGATTTCACACCAAAAAATGCCCCCGTTTTCTGTCGCTAAACAGACGGAATAATTTTGATTTTTTTCGTCTCAAGTGACATATTGAAATGCTCGAAAGCGGATTTCAAATCGACAGGAAATGTTGACTTTCTAAAACCGGTTTGAATTTTAAAAACATTTTCATTGGATATAAGGAATCTTTTTTGTTGCGATCTTTCAAATCGCTTATTCACTATATATAAAGAGTTGTGGATTCTAAAAATATTTATAACAAGAAGATTTTCCGCCTTTCTCAAAAGCGTCATGAAATAATCAATTGATCATCGGAAATTTTTAATTTCCGAATGAAGAAAGTCGCAGAAATAAACTGAAGAAATTTGGAAATTCATTACGCATAAGAAATAATTTCAGCCTGTCGAAAAAATTTGCCAACAGATCACGAAGAAAAATCCTCGCTGATTTTTCACGAGTTGAACGAAAAACTTCACAAATTACGCGGGAAAAAGCGCTTTGTTTTAAGGCGTAAAACAAACAAAAAACTCGAAGTTCACACAAACATCTCAGCGAATTCTGTAAACTTTTGTGGCATTGAAGAATAGCCAAACTGCTGAATATGTATTTTTTTTAATTCTGTTCCCCAGCACGAGGAATTTGGCTTTTAGAAATAAATAAATAAATAAATGTTGAAACTTCGACAGGGAACTTTTCGGTTTTCATTGCATATTTTTTCCCCCTGCACACTCACGATGCTTTCCGAAATCTGGATCAATCGGAAAAGCCCGAGGAAATTGCGGTAATTTGAAAGCAGGTCGCGGCAAACGGTACCTTGCACTGATACGAGTTCACACAAGAAAATTTCCCCGACTTTTCTTTCGCTTCTATAATTTATTTCCATCCCCTTCTCGCAACGAAAACATTTTCTTTTCCGAGCGTGTGAAATTCTGTTTAATTCCCCTCTTATAAGAAAAGAATAGATCCAAGAATAAGTTAAACTCGGTTCCGTATAAACTTACCAAAAGTCGAAGTCGCTGGAAAGCGACAGTTTCGGCCCATGTCTCTCTCAAGATGGATGCCGACAAATGATGCTGTTCCTTTTTCGTTCACAAAATCACTCAACTGTTGTTTTCCAGTAGGAGAAAATTCTCGTCCTCACACAAAACTAATGAAATAGCCGCGATTTTCTTTCGGCGTCAAAAAATGATTTTCGCTTCGGTTTCACGTCTCCGGTTTCGTTCGCGACACCATCACAAAGAGAGCGGTTCGGCAACCTTCTTCTTCAGACCCTGCTGAGACGAAACGCGGTTTCGAAGACACGTCATTATTCGCAGAGATTCCAACAAGAAAAAAAGGCATAATAATCTGCGCGCGAAAAAAAAAGCGGTCAACGGTCACAGTACTATGCCGTGGATTGAAAAATTTCGAAAAAAAAAGAAATTTCGGCAGAGTTTCACTGGATCAGACGGAGTCGTGACCTGAACGCGAGAACGGCCAGCGTTGAACTGACGAGCCTCGCCTCGAGAGGCCCTCACTTGCCTGTCGGAAAGGTTCGGCGACTCGCGTCTCTCTGGGACTGCATGTGTCTGTCCTCGTGTGGGGGGCTGGCTCGTCGGCAGCGCGCCCCTTTTATTTTTCGGTAGTTGCGCACGCGACATCTCAGGCGGCTGTGTCCGCGTAATGGGAGTCAAATGGCAGGAAACGGTGCGTGACGCCATTGCACACCGAAAAGAAAACAAAACGGAGGTTCTGGTTGAATAGGTTTCTTTTTGGAGGAGCGCAGGGATTTTTGGTTTCATTTTGTCTCGCGTTGGCAAGGCTTTCACTCTGAATTTTCTGCAAAAGAAAACCCCCATGTTTTGTTAAACAGAGGGACTTTTTCTGTCAGAATGTAAGGTCTTATTCAGTCTCATCTACAGAACACATGAAACAAATGATTTGCAGAAGATAGGGGATCCTGGATTTTCTTGCAAATAACCCCTGAAGAAGGATCTTGCATAGCATTGGCCATCCTGCATTTGTGTTTTCAAAATTTACCAAATATCCTCCCCTTCAAATACTGTATATTGAAGTATTTTTTAAAGATGTGAAATTATTGCAGCAAATTAAACTTCCAACACACCTCTATATGTGAATAAATTATTCTGGATTACAGTGGTATGTCACAGAATGGACATTTCTTGCATAATAAACTGCACATACTGCAGAAACATTGCATTTTCCAATACTGTATTGCTCTAGTGAGGAATTGTGCTTTGAATTATGAACACCAGGGATAAAGAATGCACTGCTGGAAGAAACTGTGTTTCATGAGCAAGGTAACACTGTAGTTCAAAAGATGGGAAATTCAACAACATGATTTCAAATGATTGAATTTTCATGCTTTTGATGAGTTCAGTTTCCTTAGTATAGTTGTTATTGATTAGGTCCTTGTAGGTAGCAAAAATAATTACTGTAAAGTTCCCACCTGGATGAATCATTTGTGGACCTACTTGAATTACCCCACCAGAGTTTCTGAAAATTAGGTTCAATTTTGCTTTTTAGACTTTATTCAAGAGTTTCAGTTCAGCAAAGAATATTCTAAAAGTTTTTTTTCATTTCAGTCCAGTGGGTATCCAAATAGCTCCAATCATATGGCCTAATGACTGGGTTGTGGGTGCACTGGTCTTTGTCCAGATGACTGAAAATGAAAGATAATACAATGCTATTAACATCTGTATTAATCCAGAAAGTATTGAAATACTGATGCAACAAACAATTATTTGCATTTTGGCAAATTTTCCAGTTCACCAGACCAGATGGGTCAATCAGAAGGAAATAGGAAAATATTATTGATATAATTGGAATCATTACTCTCATATGCTACTACAATAGACAATTTCACTAGAGGAGTACAGTATTTCCTCAGAAATCTATAAATAAAGTGCAGGATAAATTATATGAAAAAAAACAGAGCTTTTATAAATTTCTGTGTATATATGTTCAAAATCAAACCTTCAGAATGTTTTCTTCAATTTATGTCTCTGTCTTCCCCAAAACATGCCACCACCACCCATCAAAAGCAACAACTCCAAAGAAAAAGTAAGGGAGCAGCCAGAATGGTGTGCGTTTCAAATAGCAATTGGGCTGCTTACACCGCAGTGCTTATAGGGGCTCTCTGTCTCTTGGTGGAACAGGGTGCGACAGAAGTGGGTTCCCGCGCAGGCCCCGCTCTCTTCATCTCAGTCTCAGCTTCCATTTGCGCTGGTATCACTGCTCGCCCCTCTTGCGCCCCTGAGGGTTTTTATAGGCTGACTGACTTCACTTTTGTCAAACAGATTATTGTATATGTGGTGTTACAGTCTGGAGCATTTATATGGGCAGCCCTTTTTTTTGGGTCTGTATATGATTTTTAAGGCATGAGGATGAAGGGGGAGACCCCTGGTGCACTATTTTTCATTTTAGTTTTTTAAAATTCAGATTTCACCCATTAGCAATACATTTTTCCAAAGGAGGGTGTGTGAGGCTAATTAACTGGAAAACAAATTTAAAAATTTCAGTAATTTAACACAGAGGCAGGTAGATCATTTTTTTCTTTTTGATTGGTAGAAAGAATGTCTGAACTGAAAAGATTGTCAAACCAGAAATGCTTGTCATCTTTCCCAAACACTAGGTATTTCTGGTGTGTATTTCAAAACCCTTGGGAGACAGAAGGCTATTTTTCATCCCACAGCAAACATGTTTTTTTTTAACGTGTGTACGTGTAAAGTAAAACTGATTTAAAGTGGTTTTATACGGACCCAACTCTTCCTGATTCGAACCCTAGGATACGTTTAGGATACGATCCTTACGTCTTTTTTACGGTGGATCGTTCCTTCTTTTTTTCAGCCAAAATTTTCTGCTAGCAGAGAAATTTAATGTTGAACTTTTTTCCCAACTTAGGTCTTTGTTCTCAGTTCATGTTGATTTTTTTGAATTTAATTGCTCTTGGATACAACATTTCATGAAAATATCCTGGCTTTGGTGAAGAAGGGCTAAGGCATATGTTTAGTTGTTTTATTGTTGCCTATATAATGTCCTTCTATTTCATAATTTATTGACAACTTTGAGTTTCAACCTGCTTGGATGTTGTGAAATTTAAAAAAATGTTTTTGAAGTTGAGGTTGGATGTGGTTTTATTACAAAAAAAAATGAAATAAAAATCCTGCATCCCAAAAATGCCCCATCTTATTTCCCCCAATATAATTTTGTCAACCAGCGCCATATTTTTTTTTTCCAGAACAGAATTTGTTTTTCTCCAAGGGAGAAGAATGCAGAAGATTTAAAAAAAAAAGACTTGAGATGAGGGGAAAAAGGAGAAGTGTGTTCCCACAACGTGAACTCACTCTGCGCACGCGCTCTGGGCGCCTAAGTACAGGTCGAAGCCAGGGGAGGCGACCGTTGGCGTCTTTTGGCGGCGGCGCCGCCGAGGGCAGAGAAAATATAGGGGGAACAGAGGGAGAGTAAGGGAAGAGACGACGCCTAGGCGTCGTCGGTTTTTCCGCGAGTAGTTTGGTTGTGCATAGGTACATTAGT
The DNA here is from genome assembly GCA_905338405.1 of Notodromas monacha. Classification (NCBI taxonomy): domain Eukaryota; kingdom Metazoa; phylum Arthropoda; class Ostracoda; order Podocopida; family Cyprididae; genus Notodromas; species Notodromas monacha. Next base: position 114,455 of record CAJPEX010000348.1, read on the forward strand.
AGTTCCCCTCCCTGGAAATATTTAAAAAAAAAATAAAAAAAAAAAAGCAAGAAATTTAAAAACACGAGAAAAAGACAGGAGCAAAGGCGTATAACTCAATCCTCGCACGCAACAAAAACCTGAGCCTCGGAATAATTGAAACTGCCTCCGTGCGTAAGAAAAAGTAAGTATGGAAGCGACCCGTTTTCCAGCAGCAACTACCATTTTTATATTTAACTTCCAACTTTTTATTTTTTTTTGCGTTTGATTTATTTATTTTTTTTCTAGACCCAGGTCCTCCACTACGGTTAATAATGATGAATCGTAGCGGGGACCTCATTTGCATCGTGCGAAAGTCGCGGTGACTTATTAGGTTAGGCCGTGTTCGAGTAATTGGTCCCTAGTTCCCTAGGGACGTTTTACTTACGTATTAAGTAGACTAGGGACGACTCGCTCAACTCGAAATTTTTTTTTTTTGTTCATGGACTGAACTGGGCACCTGATGAGGAACCCCAATATAAAGAAGAAGAAAAAGCATTGGAAACCTTTGGAATTGTATCTGCACTGTACTTTGAATATTTAGTAAACTGCTGCAGATATGAATCAAAGAAATATCCAAGCATTTATTGAAAATCGGTCAATGCCCCTAAAAGTTGATGACCACAGGATCTCTTGAACCATTTCAGGCATGTAACATTTTTTTTCTTAGGCTTATGGGAAACCAAATAAAACTGAATTACTTTAGTAAAAACAAATTTTGAGATTATTTAGGATTTTTTCAGCAACCAGAAACAATGATTTTCTAATTATCACCAATAAAAGCCTTACTAAAATCTCATTGCTCCAAAACAAACAATAGAAAATAGATCATTTTGGATTTTTTTTAAACGTCAATTAAATAAAACCATAAACTTTCTCACAGACCAAGATATTCTGAATTTTAAACTTTCTGTCCTTCACAAATACACATTACTGAAATCTAGAATGCTTCAGACAAAAAATAAATGCTGGCATTAGTCAAAGTTAAATTTTAACGCGTTTTTGTATGATATCAGTCGTTATAAATTTGAATCATTTGGTCCAATACATACAAAAGTTATATTGTACACATACATTTGTAAAGCTGTATGCATACACATCAGTTGTGCAATTGTACCTTGTGGAATGTATTTTTTTATTATTTTGGTTTCCATATGCAGCTTTCTGTTCTGTGTTTCCCATTCTGAAGTGATTGCATGCATTTGAATGGATTTAGGTTGGGTGAGGAGGGGGTTTGGATGTGGGAATGTTGATTGAACTTTGTGAATGCTGAAAAGCAGAAAATAAAGATTTCTGTTCGTTCCTTCATACAAAATTCAAGCTTCGACTTTTCAGATAATGCTGCAATTAAATTCAAATAGTTTGGCAAATATGTCCAATTGTTGTGAAATTCTGAAAAAAATTTGGGTCAATGCAGGTCATGTTTGGCGAGTTTCTGAATTTTGACACACAAAAAAATTAAAAATAGATCACAACTCTCTTTATAGCAGGATTTTGGTTTATTGAAAAATGAAAGCTGCATCTTTGCTTAGAAGAAGACTTCCTTTTTTCTTCCACATAAAAATGATTCAAAGATCTGAAAGCAGTCATGATGTTCGCATGTCTCCCCAGCAATGGCTTGAAATAAGTTCCCTTCTGGATCATCAAACCCAGCTTTGCCTGAATAATCCAAGCTCCCTCACCATGTGTTTTTTTTCGCTTTGTGCAGCAGGAAGTGGCAACCAATTCTGGGAGTTGAGCATCAGAATTTCAAGTGATTTTTTTTCACAGAACTTGAAAGAATGTCTTCCTTCAAGAATTTTTGTGGCATGAGCTGAGAGCGGAAGTATACATACTTTATAGGCAAAGCTAGATGAATAAAATAAAAAAAATTGGGGTGGTTTGAAGGAAAAGAAGGTGCTTTAAATGACATCAGAAATGAGCCCCCCAAGAGATGTTTCTGAACAAGGCCCCCAAGAGGGAATTGGGAGTGCAACCAAAAGCCTCTCCCCCATCAACA
>CAJPEX010000349.1:0-116412 GCA_905338405.1 Notodromas monacha
GTTTGCACTGGTCCTGAAACTGGGCGATAAACACTGGTGAAATCCGATGTCGGCGTTGTTGACGATGATGGGAAATGCTGAGGTAGGCGCACTGATCTACTATCCAGATCACCTACAAAAGAAAGAAAAGAATTTACAGCTCTGTACAAATCACTTTAATAAATGAATATACTGTATGTGAAAAGCGTGAATTAAAAGTACAATTTTCTTTGAACCCAAGACCTATATTAATCAGCCGTATCTGCTCTCAGCAGACCGTAAAAATGCACTTCGAATCACGTGTCCAAATAAACTGAACCACGATTTTTCAGCAGCATTTTCAGGGGAAAAACTCTGAGAAACCAGAATTTTTTCGCTGCTTTTTGTGGGAAATGTCGCTTATGCATTAAACAAATTTTCTCAATATAAACTTTGATAACATGTCGTTGGAAAAATTAGCCAAGTGTCCGTTAGCTATGCATCGAAACCCGAGAAGGTCATTATACAGTATGGTAAATTATGCAGCGTGTTATTCTGGGATGTTTGCAAATACTGTATAGTATACTCGTATGTAGTCTGTATAAGCCACATAGGTGAGACTGAAGTGTAGCCGATATTCATATATCTTAATTACTGGTAGCACCCACGTTTTTTTTTGGGGCATATTTCCGAAAAAAAATAGTGCTGCCGATACGGTCATAAAAAGGCGAATCCTTGCACTTGAATAAAAATGGAAAATTCCAAAAATATGGAATGCATTCGAATAATGACGCAGAAATGGCTGCCATCTTCTCATCTCGAAATTCGTACTTTTTTGGTTGGCAGGCGTTATTTTTTCGGGCAAAGTAATATTTTGAGACCTGTATTTGTTAAAAAGAAATATGGTCCTGTTTTTAAAGTTACGTTGCCAATCTTGGCACTTTTGGCATTTTCTGTCGTTGATGAACGCGAAGACTTGATATTTGTTCAAAAATTGCTATCAGAGCCACTTCTAAATACCTCTGTTTTCTGTGCATAAAATTACTGTAACTATATTCAGTTAATCTCCAAGATGGAGATAGAAAAAGTTTATAAACTCAGACAAGCTTTAGGTTCGTCGAACTTTGGTGGGTTTGGTCCAGATTTTTGCGAATGATAAACTTTTCAATTTTGTTTGATGAGGGTTCTGAAAAAATTGGAAACATATTTTATATTTATTCCTTCCAGACATCTCTCGTAATTTTTACATCCGTACTCGTATGTATTATAAGTTCAAATCCGTATTTCGCACTTCCGTCTTCATAGAGTCTAGAAAGAAGTACAGAATAACCATTGAATCGACGATTTCTGTACATTATTGGGTAGTTCAAAAAAATTAAAACTCAAACATTTCAGTGATTTTACGAGAAAAAAGTATACTTTACTAACCCCAAGAGTCGATGGTGTCCACGCTTCGAAAATGTTCTTTTCCGGGCGTATCTTCGTCTAGTCCGATGACCGGAAGTCCCATTTGCATCAGCAAATCCACGTTCTTTGCATCAGACAAGTTTCCTGTGGAAAATGGGGTGAGATTTCGAAATTAAGTTCCCCTTAGTCTTGAGCGTTTCAGAAACGCAGTCTCTTGATGTAAATTGTAATTTTTCAAATGACGAAAACATAACGGATTCTAGGGGCTATGAGAATTGCCGATTTGCGTTCTCTTTGAGAAATTTATTTATTTTTGATTATCATTCACAAATGATACCTAATTTAAAACGAACATCATTCAAACGAGCAGTTCGTCGTTTGAGACCTTGTTGGAGAGGGCTTTGTATGCATGTGTGAGTTCAACTAGATACAGATTTATTCCTAGATTGACAGGGAAGTGAGGGAACAATGCTTATCTTCTTTGAAAGCTAACATCTAAGGCTAATGAAGAATTCAGATATTTTCTATTAATATTAAAATTCGTCAAAATTTTTCATTTTAAGCCGAAAAAAGGACGAAGTTCGAAATCCATTGTTTGACTAATTTCGCCCCCCCCCCCACCAACACAATGCGCCCCGAACCCCGGTTCGTTGTTAGAGGCGCACTTCGTTGACTGAATCAATGTTTGGTTATAGTTAGAACAGCGTTTCTTCGAGTGCGATCTTCCTTGTTTGAAGCGGTTTCTGTTTCCGTATGAATAAGCACCCCCTGTATTTTCATGTTAATGATGTCATCCCGAAATAATAATCGCGTTTATTTTGGGTCCAGCGAAACGTGAATCCCAATAATGTGGATGCGTGCTGTAGCTAAAGTCAAAATTCATGCAAGTTGAAGAAGACACAGCTGGGAAATACAGTGAGACCCCCACATGCGGACACCTCGACATGGGGACAATTCAAAATAGGGACATTTATTTTTCAATAAAAAAAATCACAAAAAGGCCCAACATACAGACACTGACTCAACATGAGGACATTGCTTGATAAAATTGCCAATAAATTGTAGGCAAATTGACTTTTATTAGGCTTAATTGCAAGAAACAGGTTTTTCCAACCCTAAGATCTATGTAAGAAAAATTCTTTGGTACTTTACCCACCACTGTCCCATTAATTCAGCTAATTTAAAAAATTAACTATGGCATAGAGGGACTATCTTTCTTTTTGACTTGAATGTTATTTTTACAGATGCCAACATTTCAATGAACTGTACAGCAGTATACTGTACAAATCAATGCTCCAAATGTTCTTATTAGGTTGAAAAGATATTCCCTGAATCAAATTCAAGTGGCAAACAAATTTTTTTTGTGGAATTTTGAAGAATATTTCTTCTATAAAACTCCAATGAAAAATTATATAATGTAAGTCTATGGAAAAACAAGACTCAACTTAGGGACAATTCAACTTAGAGACACTCTTGATGCACAAATTATGTCTGCATCTGGGGTTCTCACTGTAATTCAAGGTGAATTGTGTCTCGCATCATACAGAATACAATACTTGTACAGTATTTCCTGGTCCAGCTTGACTTTTTTTTCAAACGGTGACCAGAACGAACATTATTGCATCACAGAACTGAATCATCGATCAAGGAAAGGAACCGCGTTTTTCCACCGCGCACAGTTATGAAATCGTCATGCTTTCGTGACTTTTTTTTTTCCTTCCCCTAAACTCTATATATTTCCCCCTCTTGCTTGAGGGGGAATGAAGGCGGGGCTGCTCAAGAGTTTGCCGTGTAGTTCACGAGATATTAATTTCGAAAAAAAAAAATTCTTTCTCGAGTCACACCCCACGAGAAATGTGTAGCTCTGAGACTCAAGATGAAAGAAAAAGATTCCGGAAGATGAACGCGTCTTTGTGTGTTCTTCGGTCGTCACGCCGTTTTTGTAATATTTTTATTCATTTTTATTTATTTTTGGTCCGCGATGGGTAGTACTAAAGTTCATGGTAGTTCAGGCATTTTAGAAGCGTGAAGAAAAAAAATTTACGTTCTCGTAAACAAGGTCCTCTTTCGCTTAATCCTCTCCTAGTTGAATTACTTAGCTTCTGTATAAATTTTGCTAACGTTTTAAAGATCTAAACAATTTCCTCTCCTGAACACAAATGCCACTCATGATGGATGAAATTGCTAGTATTTTTTATTGGACCATATGGGACTTTACATCCCGAATACAGTAGTCATACTTGATTTTGTGGTTGAAAAAATTTAATGTATATTAAAACTGTAAAAGCATTTGTAAATTGACAAAATCCAATTTTCGATTAACCTTTATTCAGGAAGACTCATCGCTGTTTCAATTAAAAGAAGCATCCGTGAAAAAAATTCGCACAGCATTAGTACCTTCCGAAGCAATGCACAAAATTGAAAGAAAAGGAGGTTCTTTCCTTGAAAGGAAACGATTTTCAAAAAATTGTCTCCTTTGTTTACTAATACTGACCTAGTTAATGTGGAATACATGAATACGGAGTCCATAGCCGTGATTCTGAATAATTCATCGAAGATTCTTCCTTATAATGAGGTTGTTGGTCTCATTTATGGAGTCGGATAACATTGCTTCGGTTGGATAAAATCGTCGACTGTTTTAAAATTTTCTGTGAGAAAGTTGGGATGGTTTCTGAGGCTTATTACGCGATTATTTGTGGCACGACGAAGAGGCGTTCCCGAGATATGAAGCGCTGGTCTAGTCGAGGAAACGCTTCGTTGAGGAACAATAAGTGTAAAAAAAAATTAAAGTGTTTTTTTGCATCGTAAAAGCGAAAACGAAATGAAATGAAGAACCACTTTACGCAGTTTCTTTGAACCGTATGAGGATTCTGGGAGAAGATTTTGATTTCTGGAAGATAACTCCGGAATCGCGCGAATTTCTTCTCGGTGTTGTGAATGATTCAGACGCACTGGACTGACATATGTTACATGATTCGAATGCGAGAAAAGAAATTACCAGGAAACTGACGATTATGTGTAAGAAGAGCATGCGTTTTTTCAATGAAACAAAAAAAAATCCGCGAGATTTCTGGTTGAAATCGGACGGAAGAGTCGTCATGGTAAAAATTGAAAACAACAGCTTGGAGAAAATTGTCTACGACTGTACCGAGTTCTTCCGCTACATTTTGTGAATCTCGAGGAGACCATCGTTGAATTAACTTTTATTACTGAAGCATAATGTATACTAAATTAACATGACGTTGAATTCTGCAACTAACACCAAATAATGTACTGTACTTGGAACAGGCGCTCTTTTGACTGTGATTGGTAGCATCAAAAGAAGAGAGATACTGTACATTACGTGGATTATCAAAACGCAAATTGCAAGTATAATATCCCCCCCCCCCCTGCGTAAGTCAACAACGACGGATCACATTTCGAAGGATTGTGGAGTAATTTTCAAAGAATCATGTGGGGAAATACGTTTTCTCAGAAATATCTGGTTTAAAAAACCAACAATTTATATCAAAGCTAACAAAGACCAGAATTCTCGGCATTTTTTTTAAATACTAGTCGACTTCATCTTGTATAGGGGATATGTTTTTGAATGCAACCACACAACAACAAATTCTCATTCAAAGACAGATATAATGAACTTGGGTATCTGAAAAAGAGCCATTCTTTTGAATAATTTATGGCGTACAATTTTTGTGAATTGGTCTACGGATTTTTAAACCCCCCTGTTCATTTAAGACTGCGAATTAAAGTTATTTATTACAGGTACAGTACAGTACCTGTATTTGAATTATAACTCAGTACTTTAGCTCAGTGTTCCCCAACAGGTGGTCCGCAAAAGTTTTTTGCCGGTCTGCAGAAGTTTTTTGCTGGTCTCCAGGAAAACTTCTTCAGCACGATAAATTTCTAGAATATAGTAATGGAGTCTGTTATTACAGTATTATCCAAAATTTCAAAAAGACAATGACAGTTGAAATTATCTGATGAAAAATAAAAATTGGCTTTTCTCCTACTAACACTACAGATGTATTTTTGCATGCTGAAATATTTTGCTTTTAGTTTTCAATTTGAAAAGCCTTTCTTGAATCCCAGCTTTTTATTTATTTTTGAACACATTCCCCCATATTGCTATTTCATTGGTTCTCAACTTAATCTTTTCAATGCAATTTCTGTTCTGAAGACTTTAGGGCAGCGGTATTAAAAAATATATTTCTGGTGGTCTTCAAAACTTGTATGGAACTTTGCCAGTCTGCAGAAAATTATATGAAAATATGCTGGTCTGTGAGGCCAAAAAATGTTGGGGAACACCGAGACTCAGCGTTCCCCAACCCATGGTCTGCGGACTGTAAATTTAGTAGATTAAAAAATTAATCTAAAAAACCACGTTTTCAAAAAGCAAAAAATAACCTTAAACNCTTGCTAGCTAGTCTGGAAGTGAGTGAAATTTGAGTTTCAAAATTTGATCCGGACAAACAGACAGACAGACAAGAAAAGTGAGTTCATAAAAACGTGGTAAAATTGGCACTGGTCTGCCGGAGCTTTTACCCAGTCCGCAGGAAATTTTCTCCTACATTATGTATTAACAAAATTAGCAATGAAGTCTGTTATATTTTTTCCTGAAATATTTGAAAGACAATAGCAGTGGAAATTACTGTATCTGATGAAAAAATAAAAGCTGGGTTTCCTCCTAATACCAATAAGACAAATCTACGCCTGCTGAAATGAACTATTTAAATTTTGTCATTCTGATAAAACTTTTCCCCACCCCACCTTTCTAATTTTTTGAAGACATTCCACTATATACTGTAGCTGTTTTTCATTGGTTCATAATTTTTGCAAAAAAAGCATGAACTCTTTAAATGCCTGCCATGAAGTCTTCCAAGTTTCAAGCACAACTTTTGAGCTCTGCAAACATTTTATGAAAATTTACTGGTCTGCAGACTATTTTTTGGAAATTGGCTGGTCTGCAAAAACTAACTGTTCTGTAAATTTGCTGGTCCGCAGGCTCAAAAAGGTTGGGGAACGCTGCTTTAACTCATTCTTATTCAACCAATTCGTGTGAGAATTCAAGCCAGCTGTTTAAAAACGATATATGCCGAGATATTTTTCCTTAGTAACTCATCTTAATCTGTTTTGTCAAGGAGCTGTTTGAATCTTAGTAAATGAACTTTCTCTGTCAGGCGGAAAAACAAATCGAAAAGGAAGAAAAATTCTATGATGGAATCTTCTGAGAAATAACCTTTTTCTTTTCCGCCAACTGTCGATATTCATAGCATATAGACTCTTTTTCAGTTTTCAAACACGTGTTCTGTTTCGCGAAAGCGGGGATAGATAATTTTCATTGCCCAGACAAAACGCAAGTTTCAGGGGAACAAGCAATCCACAGAGTACCAGCAGACAAATTCTTGTTACCCGTATTTACTCGAGTACCACGCTCCCTCGAGTAAGGCGCGCACAGGGGTTTTTCAGTGGAAAATTTTGCAAAAATCTTATCCCAAGTAAGACGCGCACCCCTATTTTTAGTGAATCTAAAAGCATAAAATTTCAAAAATAAAAACAAAAAATTTGAATTTAGGCGTGAATTGAACAAAAATCTAATCAATTTTTAACTTTTTCAGTATAAAAATGTTTTCTTCTTATATTTGTTCCAAATTTCTCCATTATAATTAAGTATAATGCAAACATAACTTCCTAAAACTTCTTGAAAATGTTGTACCTGCTTATGACGCGCACCCCTTTTTTTCTTCTGAAATACGGGAAAAAAGGTGCGCGTGGTACTCAAGTAAATACGGTATTTTTTCTTCTTGCTTCGTTCTGTTTATGGAAATGTGTGGGTGTGCTGGTGAGTGGTGACTGCGTGTCATTTTCGCGTGGTGCTCAGTTATACAGTATTCGTTCAGGGAAATTAAAAGGAAAAGCTGGGCAAAAGAACAGCACGTGGAAGCGAAGACTGATTTCGACACCACGTCCTCTTCATCGCCTCGGTTCAGCAGCAGGAAGCAACTGTAGGAGGAATACGCGGATGATGACGGGCGGGAGCGCAACGACGCTCAACGCTTCGCGTGCTTTCCGGTTGGAGATCCTAAAACTAAAATAAAAACAACAGCCAAACACACACACAGAGAGAAAAAAACAAGCACAAGAGAATCGAAGGAAATTTTCCGCGAAATTTAATCGAAAACGTCGTGATAATACCCTTTGTTCGTCAGTGTTTAATGCATTTTTTTGGACTGATATTCCGAACGTCTCCATAGGGAGCTGTTTTTTTTTAAATTGTTGTTGCTCCTGTAATGATGAAATATACTTTCAGGGTAGTTGGATTAAAGGCGACTTGATCGGGTCATTTGGAAAGAGCAAGGAAGGAAATATTTTTCTTGAATTATCGACGAAATTGCAGTTTTCTTTTGCAGGTTTTGTAATTTAAAAAATCATTTGGCCGATTTTCCGGTGGTCTCTGAGGATATTTGTTTTTGTGCGGATTATAATTTCAGCTGAGCTGATTTAAACGCGTCGTTATTTGACCATACAAAAAAACGAAAAATGTTTGCACGATTTTGCTAAAATCCTCATTTTACAATACTTGTACGGCCAGTTCAAACGAATTAACGATTTTTGGCGGGCTTCAGGAACTGTTTATTTGTAGCTGCTGGAATGGGGTTTCAAGGAATGTCAAGATAAACCCGGCATAATTAGATTATTAAAAAAGATAATGAAGGAAAATTACACGGTGATTTTTGCGGAATGTGTAATTTTCCAGTAAAGTTGTTACACCTGTGAGAATGTCCTGAGAGAAAACTCCTTTTAATTGTGAATTGCATGATTTGAATAATGTCACGAACCTAAATTCCTCTAAATTTCGTGATGTTTTTGTTTGAGATCAATACATCATCAGTGTATTTGTGATGAAATGCTTGTGCACAAAAAAAGAAGAAAAAAAGAAAATGACTCCCAGTCTCAGGCATATGGCAAGGATCTCATTTTATTTCAATAGCATTGCACCTAATTACTTTAATTTTCTATGAAAATTAAGGAGATCGTTCCATTGCTTTAGGCTTAGACGAAGAATTTAGTATTATACAGAGTGAGTCAGAAAAAATTGGCCTGTGTATTTCGAAAAGTAATGAATTATCTCGCTCAGCAGTTGGAGCAACCGTATCCAGATTCCAGAAGAAAAAAAGTTCAAATACTGTACAATTTTTTTTATGAAGAATCCTGTGATCAGGTGGCTGCTATAATATGACCGTCGAAGCCATTGAAAGTAGACCCGTGGAAGAATGTTTTCACGTACTTTCTCAAATTGTCATATTGATTGTGACAGTTTTAATTAATAGTTAGTTAATAGTTATATTAATAGTTAATTAATAGTTGTATTAATAGTTAATTAATAGTTGCATTAATAGTTAGTTAATAGTTAATTAACGCTTAATTCGGAAATTAAGATCCGGTTACGAACTTCGTGCGTAATTTAGTTGATACACTATCTAATTTATGCTAAATTATGAAGCTCAATTTGTGGGTGGTTTTGCGATTGTTCTTGCGGAGCTGAGTTTTTTGAAGCGATTGAAAATTTCCAGTGTTAATTGAACCGAATAACGAAATGATTATTTAATGCTGGAAATCCCCTTCACCGATTGAATAGAAATAAGCGAATAATTTTCTGATCATACTTTACTTTGATGTATAATTTTGGAGCAGATCCCTAGGGAGATATTCGTAAATTAAAATTTGTAAATTCGTCATTGTTTAAACTGCGCAAAAACTCGTTTCAAGAATCAGAGGATCGTCTTTTTTAATACGACCGTGGGTTATCGATCTGATTTGTAAGATGAAGACTGAGAAAACTTATTCCATGCAGCGTCAGTTTTAGAGAATTGAATTTCGAGCCGTTTTTCAAAGGCTTTGGCTGCTTTTATTGAACGCAATTCAAATCATGAAGTGTTCGTTAGTAATGCGATCCCAGTAGTGTTGAAAACGTATGCGAAATTTTCTTCCAATATATTTTTTTTCAATTCCCATAGCATTCATGTCAATGCAACTAAAGCCACGGAATCCTGATGATTGAAAACAAAAATAACAGACTGCATATACAGTAATTCCAAACATAAAAAATCATCCATTTGAATAGAAAAATACTGCACTAATATTAACAATCACTACTTTTACCGTAAGCTCTAGCCCAAAAATACGCCTTCCTCAGATTTAAGTGGAGCTATTATCTAAAATTTCTTAAGATTAGGTTAAACCCTGTATCTTACCTCCAATTTTCAAAATTATAAACTTTTATTGACATTTCTGACTTCGTTTCTCTTCTCATCGGAAAATTTGTCCGACGGCACCTTCCTCACGAATGAAATATATAATTTTGTGGGAAATCATCAGCTTGACCGTATTTATTTCCTGTAATAATCATTATTTGAATGTATCGTTCATTCTTCATGACTGGAGAGTGCATGAAAATAGTGGGAGAAAAAGAAAAATTTGGAACACATATACAGGTTTATTTATTGTTTTTATCCAGTAGATGTGCATGTGAAAATCTAGCGTAATTCTTGGTAAGCACCACATCATTTTCATTTCAAGTAATTCACCGCCAGGATGAATCGACGTGAGTCGGATTCGAGCTCATATCCGTTCATTGAAGAATCATGAAAGCATACATTAGTACTGTACATAATCTGAGATGGTTACCGTGACTACATCGCTAGTAAAAGTCACTCGCTTGTCCCCCCCCACCTTCAAATTTTCATATTCAAATTCACTGGGCTTGATGTACTATACGTGAGTGCGTTTTCTCTAGAAAAAATCCCCGTCACTGACCACCGTTTTCCAGCAGTGGTTAGTACAGTAGTTGAAATAATTACTCTCCGGGCTGTCTCCTATAAATGTTACAGGACAAACAAGAGGGACCTGTATTGCGGATTTTTTTGTTTTTTAAACCAAACCCGCAGCTTCGCGTGAGAGGCTTTTATTATCCACGGTAAGCGATTCCAGTTTTCTCCGTTCTTCTGATGGGTAGTTCTGGCGAATTTCTGGGTGATTGACTGCGACTGACGTGTTTGCTCCTTTCCCCGGCTGCTCACGGGTTTTGAACCGGAGAAACGAAATGCAGTTTTTTTTTTTCTTTTATTCAAAGGAGTACAGTGAGACCCCGAGATAAATGCGGACATGATTGGTGCAGCAAGAGTGTCCCTGAGTTGAAATGTCCCGGAGTTGAGTCTCATTTTCCCTTAGGCATACACTATATAATTTTTAACTGGTGCTTTATGGACAAAATACTCACCGTAATTCCATGAAAATAAAAATTGTCTTCCATTTTAAACTGCTGATCAATCAATATATTTGAACGCAATATGGACATTTGGGGAATTGAATACTGTTACCTCTGTATACAGTACATAGAAATGTTGGCATTCTTTGTGAAAATAACATTCAAGTGAAAAAGAGAGAAGGAAGTCCCTCTATGTTGGAGGCAATTTTTTTAAATTGGCTAAATGGATGGTAAATTGGTGAGAGAAATGCCCAAGAACTTTTGATACATCAATTTTAAAGTTGGAAATACAGTATCTGTTTCTTGCAATTTGGCCTGAAACTTATTTGCAATTTTATAAAAAAAAGTCCCTATGTTGAGGCAGTGTCATCATGTTGCGCCCTTTTTATTATTTTTTATGGGAAAATAAGTATCCCTATGTCAAATTGTCCTTATGTCGAAGTGTCCGCATGTAAAGGTCTCACTGTAATCTCCTTTTTTAATCCTTCTCGCGATGCTTTTTGAAAATTACGATTGATGAATCCATCTCCCGCGCAGCTGAATGTCAATCAATCGGAATGAAACAAATTAGGTCCGCGGTTATCCGTGTTTTTATTGACCCTGCCGAATTCTGTTGGAAGGAGACAAGTAAAGCGGCGAATGGTATTTGAACTGTGGTCTTATATTTACCTCGAATTAACTTGCATTTTAACTGAAAAGCCATGTAAATTAGGATTAGTGTGGTAGACATGAGAAAGCTGATAAAATAGCTGATATTATCTTTCGAGAATTGAACAACTTCGCGTCACGGATTTTCGAAGAAAATTGGAACTTTTTCATGAGGACGCTTTGTGTCATCAATCTTAAGCATAATTTGACTGTCATTTAATAATTGGATAACACTGCATTATAGGGAAAAGAAAGTTTGTTTTACAACAATGGAAAATGGCAGCAGACCGTTGAATGTTCTGGGAAATCACGAGAAAAAGAAGAAGCAGATTCAGCAGACGTCACACCGAACTTTTGACGGAAATGATTACATCCACGAACGAGGTAAAACATAATGTGTGAATTTGAACTTGCTTGAGCAGTCATTTGAAAAACTGCTCGTATCCCTTTCGCACTTCCTTGAGAAAGGAATGAAAGAACATAACTAAAACGCTTTTGATCATTTCGCCTATACGTGTAACGTAATTTTTGAATATGAAGTTTTATGATCTTCTGCGTAATGAGCTTGTTTTCTCCCGGTGCAAGGTTCTTGAAATACTGTAGCTTCTTGCGATTCGGAAAGAAACAAAATATAAAATACAGTACCGCATACAATTTCCAAGAAAGGAACCGTGCTGGATTGCGGGTACTTTATATTAAAATCAGCCAGGAGAGAAAAACGTTAACATTATTGCTTGACAAAATTTTGTTTTACTAACGGCAGTGTCAAGAATATCCCCCTTATAATTTACAGAATAAAGTTTGTTTTCCCGCATCTGCAAACATATTTTCTTCCCCAGCGACCGTTAAAAAAAAGTATACTTCATAATATTTGCATTACGGAGTCAGTTACAATACAGTACTGCGTGTATAGTGTCTCATCATATTGTCTAGTTTCTCAAGGAAAGCTTGATGAATTGTCAGATCATGTACAGTACATCCTAAAATAAAGCACGCCAAAAAGTTTGCTGGTTTAAACAGCTGGAATCGAGTCTAGTATTTCAAAATGTTATGAAAATCAAGGGATTTCAACTTGTAATGTTCTACCCCAGCTTCCCCAACCTGTAATGTTTGTACAGGTACAAATTTTATCCCCAAAATTTAGAATAAAGTAGAGAGGGGAAGAGAAAAGTACTTACTTGAATTCAAGTTTCCTTTTACAAAAGTGAGCTTTTTACAAAAGTCAAAACGGCTTTCAAAGTAATGGAGAGTCAAATAAAACTTGTCAATTGGCAGGTGCACTACCTGCCAATAAATAAGTGCAAACCTGTTCTTCTCAAGTAAAGAAAATGCAAAACACACTTGAGCAGTTTCACATGTCAAGATTTTGCAAGTAAAAAAAAAAACTCGAAGTCTTTAAGGAAAGTGACTTGTATAATAACAACACAATTCTTGGTACAGCTCAACAGAAACTTCAATACACACTTCTTGAAAGTAGCAAACTTGACCATAGAATGGCAAATGACAGTGTGATGATGCAGGATACATTTCCTGGCCTTTTTATGCCATTTTGGTCCTCCCTGCTTTCAGAGGGGGAAATTGGTGGCATAGGCAACAATTTCTGCTGGAACTCCAGTAAATTTAGCCTGGCAATTCCTGGCCAATTTATTGGGATTTTTATATTATGGATTTTTTAGAAGCTCCCTTTGAGAAGGGGAGTGCATTGAGGGGATGCAAAAAAACCATGGACAGTATATTTGTCCATTGGGGGGCCAATCCCCCTTGAGTTTCCCACATTTGGCAGGCATATTATAGGTTGTAAAAGGCTGTCAAATCCCTGCTTTAGTGGAGCGCTCTTTGTTCCCCATAAATTTGGGGGTCATCTTACTGACTTTCTCAGGAAGAGTGTTCTCATGGTCTTATTGCTGCCAGATGGTTTGGCCATTTGTCTTTTGGCACACTGATTTGTATTGGCAGGCATCCTGAAATATAATCCCATGTCGGGAAACAACCTGATGAAGCAAAAAAAAACAAAAAAAACAAGACACTAAAGTCATTGCGAATAAAATATTACAGTGTTCAAGAACTGTTTTCCTGGTGCTGGGTAAGCAAGTATTATAGAATTAATTCAAATCATCATTCACATTTGAATTCACATTTGAAGCGCTGAAAACATTTTTGGTATTGAAAACTGTAGCACGGAATTTTTTCTCCTGTTTGGCGTTGGTTCCTCTGTGCCCAGCATTTCAATCCTTTTTTTTAATTTTTGGTTGAACTGTGGTTAAGCCTGACTCCAAAATCGAAAATGAATCATAAGCCACTTCCTCCACCAACCCCCGATCTTTTTTCTTTTTTTTTTCTACAAAATAGAGTTCAAGTGATGAAGCAAGGATTTTCTGATGGTTTTTCCTACTTTTGTATAACCAATATTACCGTATTCATCGAATTTATAGGAAAGCTCGTGTTTTAAATGAAGAAGACAATCTGAAAGAATTTGAAGAAACCAGTTGGGCAATGGGGCTCTATTGAAAGTAGTGTAATCATGTTGTTTCTGCCTGATTTCCGGAACAGTTCTGATTTCCACTCGCCAAAAATGGCGAGAAAGATTTGGTTCTTTTGCCTGCGAAGTACAAACTTTTCTGAATGCTTGCTTCTTCGAATCACAGCAGAGAAGCCTAGATCCTACCTCATAGACCAGATTCAGTGATTTTGTAATGCCATTGCAATACAGTAGTTCAAAAGTATTAAAGGAAGAAGCAAAATTCAGTACATAACTGTACTGTGTATGGCGTAGCCCTGTTGAATAACGAGCCGAACTTTTTCCTGCAGTTATAAATTTCCCAAAAAAAAAATTCGGAACCTGTGACAAAAGGCATCTTATTCGTTGCGCCGCATGCATTGAAATTAATTGGGATGCGGTTAAAAAAAATCAAGTAAAAGAAGAAGAATTGTTTTCCAACAATCAATTAACAAATGTTCTCCATTACATCTTATGAACGTAAGGATTAAAGATTCAAGTACTTTGTACTGTATTTCAAATATACAAGTACCGTCTTGATGCTCTCAATGAACTCGCAGGTGAGATCATAGGGGCTCTGGCGTAGGAATTAATTTTTAAAAGAGTGCCGCGAGGCAAAAAATAAAAAATAAATAAACGAAGAAGAGAGGAACGCTGCTTTAGCTCAACTCAGTTAAATGTCGTCAGAGCTTTCTTATATTTCACAGTATGCAGTACTTTATGTTCAAGTGCATTTTATTCTTCCGTCTTAAATTAATTGTGCAGTATTTGAAATACTACGTCAGAGCTTACTTATATTCCACAGTATGCAGTACTTCATGTTGAAGTGCATTTTATTCTTCCCTCGTAAATTAATTGTGCAATATTTGAAATACTGCGTCAGAACTTACTTACGGTATATTTCACAGTATGCAGTACTTTATGTTCAAGTGCATTTTGTTTTTCCGTTTTAAATTAATTGTGCAGTATTTGAAATAATGTACTGTACTAACTCAGAGCTTACTTATATTTCACAGTATGCAGTACCTCATGTTCAAGTGCATTTTCTTCTTCCGTCTTTAATTAATTGTACGGTATTTAAAAGGAAACAAAAGAAAGAAAAAGAGTAATTGCACCCAGGAACTCTGCCCGTGCTTTCATACGTAATCTGATCCGAGGAAGACATTGGCCTTGTGCAACGAAAAGCTACGCAATGCAACTGATTCCCTTGGACGCACCACACCCTATACACGGAGTATCTCAAAAGTCCTGCGAGTCACCACCGAATTTTTAAGTAAGTCTATAATAATACAGTATATGATTGTCAGTACATCGCGTATTTTCTCCAGTTTTCGTGATTTTTGAATAGAAATTTCATCACGTTTGTGGACATGATTGAGATGAGATGAGATGGGATATGACGAATGCGAGGCACATTTTCTCTCAACGCTTTGGGAGCCCCAGAAATAACTTCGAAACGAATTTTTATTTATTTATTTTTTTTAGTTCAATAGCAGAAAATTTCCTTTTTGTTGCTGGTATTTCGCCCCCTTCAAGAATGTCTTCTTCAAGTGCTGCATTCAAAACGCATTCTTGGAATTGATTCAACTAGTATTTACATTAGAAGCTTTTTTGTTATAACAAATTATGGCACGGAATTTCTGCTGCATTCAGTGGGCAAAATGTTCAGTAGAAGTTTCCATGTTTTGAAGAACCGTTCACGAGAAAAAAATCACGTACGAACAGTTTCCTCTCGATCCTGCCTAGCAACTGTATATGCAAATATTCTAAATTTTGTCTCGTGAGTAAATTTGATTTGCATGAATATTTGCGACGGACGAAGAACCCTTTTTTCTTCGAAAAATAATGAGTACGCGCACCTTTTCCTGGAGGTAATTCCTGCGGCGCA
Organism: Notodromas monacha; assembly: GCA_905338405.1. Lineage (NCBI taxonomy): Eukaryota > Metazoa > Arthropoda > Ostracoda > Podocopida > Cyprididae > Notodromas > Notodromas monacha. The sequence continues at coordinate 15,664 of CAJPEX010000349.1, forward strand.
AAAAATATATATTCGCGAATTAATTTCGGAAGTTTTTTGAATCATCATTGAAATGGAATCAAATGTTTTTAATAACCCTGAAAAGTGTCACTGAAAAGGGAAATTTTTGTTTGATATGAATACAATATTAGGCGAAAGATATCTCATACTTTTGAGGAACCCCGCATTCTCATTGCTGTCGTGGGAAGGAGGAAAACAAAAATACGGAACGGCCGTAAGGATCTTTTTCATTGTCACTCGGCGCTGAACCAGAAAGCGCGAGGAAGAGCTGCGAACCGAAACGACGAGTGGCACGAGACTTACTTTTTTTTTTTTTCAATAGTATAAAAAGCAGAGATATATCGTATATTGTTTACAGGTACTCATATACAGTATGTATATTTACCGTATACTGAAACAGCTGTTGGGCGAATGATGTCCTCTTTTTTCCCCCGTTTTATTTTTATTTTTTGCGCGCGTTGGTTCGTGGAAAAAGTTGTTACCTAATCCTTGACCCACGACGCGGGTCTTAATTAATGCTTTCTGCAGCTGGTGACCAGCGAGTGGAAATGTTGAAAACGCGCCGTGGTTTGAATTATGTGAAGCTATAGGACCATTTTCTCGCGGTTCATGTCCCCCCATTATTTTTGCTCAATTACTATTTTTTTTTGTTGCTGATACCGTATAGAGAAATCGGTTCTGTCTTGTCCACTTTTTTTTCAGTCTTCCATGCCTACTTTGGCTTCAATTAATCCTCCCCCGTTGGAGGAATAAAGCGCTTTTTAAATTTCAGTTTTGGAGTCCGGAAAGAGTTTTTCCAGAGAGAGAGAGGGAGAGAGAGAGAGAGAGCATAGGGTGATTTTGGTGTTGCTCAATTATGAGCATATTACGAAAGTTTAATCACCCCGTGTTCTGACACGGGGATGAATGTGGGTATAGACTCGTTGTAGAAGTTTTCTTGACGCGTACAGTACATGTTTGTGAGCTAATTTACTGCAAATACAGTATGCAACAAATTCAGCTCCCTTCATGAGGATTTTTCTCCATAACTACGACACAGGAGTTTCCGTAGATTACTTTTTTGCTTGCGGTTGAATGATGAAGGAACGGAGGAAGATTCAGTCATCAACTATCCGTTTTTCAGTGTTCCCTTTATTGTTCTGACATGAGTCCTGAAAGAAGAATAGTACAGTACTTTTCCAATTTTGTGCTCGTCATTTCCTAGATTTTTTGGAATTTTTTCCCGTGTCGCAAAATTTTTTTTGGCTCTTCCGAACTTGGGAACATCTCTGGCTACGATTTTTGAATTTCTTTTGGAATTGGTTTTATCAGCTCGAACATTTTGCCGACATTTGCTTTGAAAATCTAAAACAGTGTCCCCCAACCGCTTTAAGTCTCCGGACCAGCAAATCTTAATAAAATTTTTTGCGAACCTTCAAATTTCCAAAGAAAGGTTTGCGGACCGGCAACGTTTNGTATTTAAAAGGAAACAAAAGAAAGAAAAAGAGTAATTGCACCCAGGAACTCTGCCCGTGCTTTCATACGTAATCTGATCCGAGGAAGACATTGGCCTTGTGCAACGAAAAGCTACGCAATGCAACTGATTCCCTTGGACGCACCACACCCTATACACGGAGTAACTCAAAAGTCCTGCGAGTCACCACCACATTTTTAAGTAAGTCTAATCATGTATGATTGTCAGTACATTGAGTATTTTCTCCAGTTTCCGTGATTTTTGAGTAGAAATTTCATCACGTTTGTGGACATGATTGAGATGAGATGAGATGGGATATGACGAATGCGAGGCACGTTTTCTCTCACCAATTTGGGAGCACCAGAAAGAACTTTGAAACGAATTTTTATTTTTTTATTTCTTTTTAGTTCAATAGCAGAAAATTTCCTCTTCGGTGCTGCAATTTTTGCGTACAAAATTTGGAATTTTACGGACTTGTTCAAAACTTGTGGATTTTACAAATTTGGTACTTATTTTGTGTTGAGTTTTGTGTGAGAAGGAAAACCTACAAATTCCTTTTTTTGGACTTTTATCAAACTTTTTGGAAAACGCTTTGTGTGTGTGTGTGTGTGTGTGTGTGTGTATATATTTGGAATTTTGTACAATTGAACATATCTGTGTTTGCTTGTGGAAACAAAAGAAAGGTCAGCGCTAGTGGGGAGAAATCCCCGGTCGGTTCACACCCGGCCAATTGCTGTGTTTGATTCAACTAATTGAAATTCTTGATATACTCTGCTGAAACAATTATAAATCAAGGTGTAAGGCTTGAAAAAAGCAATGTTCGCCCCCTTCAAGAATGTCTTCTTCAAGTGCTGCATTCAAAACGCATTCTTGGAATTGATTTAACTAGCATTTGCATTAGACGCTTTTTGTTATTACAATTTAAGGCGCGGAATTTCTGCTGCATTCAGTGGGCAAAATGTTCAGTGGAAGTTTCCATCTTTTGGAGAACCGTTCACGAGAAAAATCACGTACGAAACAGTTTCCTCTCGAAAATTGGCAGAATCTCCTGCCTTGTGTATGCAAATATGCTAAATTTTGTCTCTTGAGTAATTTTGATTCTCATAAATATTTGCGACAGACGAAGAACCCTTTTCTCTACGAAAAATAATGAGTACGCGCACCTTTTCCTGGAGGTAATTCCTGCGGCGCAAAAAAAAAGTATTCGCGAATTAATTTCGGCAGTTTTTTGAATCATCAGCAAAATGGAATGAAATGTTTTTAATAACACAGAAAAGTGTCACTGAAAGGGGAAATTTTTGTTTGATATAAATACAATATTAGGTGAAAGATTTCTATTACTTTTGAGGAACCCCGCATTTTCATTGCTGACGTGGGAAGGTGGAAAAAAAAAATACGGAACGGCCGTAAGGATCTTTTTCATTGTCACTCGGCGCTGAACCAGAAAGCGCGAGGAAGAGCTGCGAACCGAAACGACGAGTGGCACGAGACTTACTTTTTTTAGTGGAAAAAAAAATACGGAACGGCCGTAAGGATCTTTTTCATTGTCACTCGGCGCTGAACCAGAAAGCGCGAGGAAGAGCTGCGAACCGAAACGACGAGTGGCACGAGACTTACTTTTTTTTTTTTCAATAGTATAAAAAGCAGAGATATATCGTATATTGTATACAGGTACTCATATACAGTATGTATATTTACCGTATACTGAAACAGCTGTTGGGCGAATGATGTCCTCTTTTTTCCCCCGTTTTATTTTTATTTTTTGCGCGCGTTGGTCCGTGGAAAAAGTTGTTGCCTAATCTTTGACCCACGACGCGGGTCTTAATTAATGTTTTCTGCTGCTGGTGACCAGCCAGTGGAAATGTTGAAAACGCGCCGTGGTTTGAATTATGTGAAGCTATAGGACCATTTTCTCGCGGTTCATGTCCCCCCATTATTTTTGCTCAATTACTATTTTTTGTTGTTGCTGATACCGTATAGAGAAATCGGTTCTGTCTTGTCCACTTTTTTTTCAGTCTTCCATGCCTACTTTGGCTTCAATTAATCTTCCCCCGTTTGAGGAATAAAGCGCTTTTTAAATTTCAGTTTTGGAGTCCGGAAAGGGTTTTTCCAGAGAGAGAGAGAGGGAGAGAGAGAGAGAGAGCATAGGGTGATTTTGGTGTTGCTCAATTATGAGCATATTACGAAAGTTTAATCACCCCGTGTTCTGACACGGGGATGAATGTGGGTATAGACTCGTTGTAGAAGTTTTCTTGACGCGTACAGTACATGTTTGTGAGCTAATTTACTGCAAATACAGTATGCAACAAATTCAGCTCCCTTCATGAGGATTTTTCTCCATAACTACGACACAGGAGTTTCCGTAGATTACTTTTTTGCTTGCGGTTGAATGATGAAGGAACGGAGGAAGATTCAGTCATCAACTATCCGTTTTTCAGTGTTCCCTTTATTGTTCTGACATGAGTCCTGAAAGAAGAATAGTACAGTACTTTTCCAATTTTGTGCTCGTCATTTCCTAGATTTTTTGGAATTTTTTCCCGTGTCGCAAAATTTTTTTTGGCTCTTCCGAACTTGGGAACATCTCTGGCTACGATTTTTGAATTTCTTTTGGAATTGGTTTTATCAGCTCGAACATTTTGCCGACATTTGCTTTGAAAATCTAAAACAGTGTCCCCCAACCGCTTTAAGTCTCCGGACCAGCAAATCTTAATAAAATTTTTTGCGAACCTTCAAATTTCCAAAGAAAGGTTTGCGGACCGGCAACGTTTCATAAAAATGTTTGCAGACTCGTCTATGGCAGGAATTTAAAAAGCGTCTTCTTCTTTGCAAAAATTAAGAACCAATAAAGTACCTTTAAAGTGGAATGTCTTAAAAAAAATAAGAAAGGTGGGCTTGAGGAAAGGTTTCTCAGAATGAAAAAAAAATTTTGAATGAATTATTTTAGCAGGTGAAAATTTGTCCGAAGTTTTATTAGGAGAAAAGCTACCTTACACTTTTTCATCCGATAATTTCAACTGCCATAGTCCTTCCAACATGTCAGATCAAAATAAGAGTTTATTGCTACTTTTATAAATTTATTATGCGGCAGAAAATTTCCTGTGGACCGGCAAAAAATGTCTGCGGACCACAGGTTGAGAAACACTGTTCTAAAAGACGTTGAGCTTTGAAAAACTCGAAGGAAAAAAAAAATCGGCAAGAGTGGGTGGAAATGTTGGCATAGCAGTTCATTAGAGTTCCGTGGAAGCAATGCTACAATATTCTCAAGATGGGGAATAATTCGTTTGTGCATCTTCCTCATCAAAATTCGTTTTGATCATTGACATGATCGAGAAATGGCAAGACAATTTTGAACTCTGGCTTGAACTCTGCACTCGTGTAGTGAAATGGCTGCAAATGTTTGCTTTACAGCGCGTTTCCATTAAAAAAAATTAGGATGCTGCATTCTGAAGAGTCCGGAAAAAGGCAAGTCCGGAAAAGTAGACAAAATTTAGTTAGGTACTGTATCCTGAAGAGGATACAAAATTTAGTTGAATGACTTCGTGAGAATATTTATAATTACAGTATAGTATTTTTATATTGACTCGTGAGATGATCAACAGAATGCCGGAAATAAATAATCCAATCTTCAAATCTAGCTGGAACTACATACCGCCACTATCATTTCCAGTCATTGTACGACATTGTCCATTCGGGACGATGTGAATTTGCATAAAATACGGTACTCACCAGCAGCAGCAAATATCGTGCTCAAGTCCTCCATCAGCGTTTCCCTGATTCGATGCAAGGAATTCTCCGCGAAGTCGTGCAACAAAACGGATTGTTCGTTGTATTGCGAATCGCTGCCAGCTTGCTGCTTTTGTTGCGGCTGGTTGAACCAGGACGGACGAGGGCGGTTCTCGGGCTGATGATGATGATGCTGCTGCTGGCGGCGGTCATCGGTGCTGCCGCCGTCGCCGCCGCCGCCGTTGTCAGGGATTGCGTCACTTCCGGCGTCGTGGATGTGCGAGTGGACGCGGAACTCGTGGCCGAGTCGATGCGAGGAAGGCGTCCCGCTTCCTCCTAGTCCCGATGCTGCGCGTTCCGCGTGATGATTCCGCTCTTTGATGTTCCCGTTGCCACTGTGGTAATCTGACGACGAAAGGAATGAATGAATGAATGAATGAAGGAAGCAAGGAAGGAAGGAAGGAAGGAAGGAAGGAAGGAAGGAAGGAAGGAAGGAAGGAACGGGGAAAGAAAGAAATTCCTCATCATTAAAGAGGCGACATCAAAAGCCTTTGGAAAATTTGTATAAGCCACACCCGCTGGAAAAGAGCATCAATTTCACGAGGCAACTCGACTCCTAATCGCGAAGTTTGTACCTTGAATTCTTTTAACTATGAATTTATGAGTCAAGGCATACACTTCGGCACCAGATACAAAATGAATCCATCTTTTACATATTTTCATAGTAAAAAAAAAATCCTCGTCATTAAAGAGGCGATATAAAAAGCCTTTGGAAAATTAGTATAAGCCACACCCGCTGGAAAAGAGCATCAATTTCATGAGGTAACTCGACTTTTAATTGTGAAGTGTGTACCTTGAATTTATTTTAATTATGAGTCAAGGCATACACTTTGGCACAAGATAAAAAATGAATCCATATTTTACATATTGTCATAGTTTTTTAGAAAAAAATCGTCGTCATTAAAGAGGCGACATGAAAATCCTTTAGAAAATTCGAATAAGCCGCACCCGCTGGAAAACAGTATCAATTTCACAAAGTACCGTAACTCAACTTCTAATTGTAAAGCGTTTACCTTGAATTTCTTTTATTTTTGAGGCAAGGCACACACTTCAAAACACGAGATCCAAAATGAATCCACGTTTTACACATTTTCATAGTTTTTTAGAAAAAGAATCCTTGTCACTTAAGAGGCGACATCAAAAGCCTGTGGAAAATTAGTATAAGCCACACCCGGTGGAAAAAAGTATGAATTTAACGAAGTAACTCGACTTCTAATTGTAAAGTGTGTACCTTGAATATTCTAATTATGAGTCAAGGCACACATTTTGGCACGATATACAAAATGAATCCTCGTTTTACATGTTTTCATAGTTTTTTAAGAAAAAAAAATCCTCGTCATTAAAGAGGCGACATGAAAAGCCTTTGGGAAATTCAAATAAGCTTCACCTGCTGGAAAAAAGCATCAATTTCACGAAGTAACTCGACTTGAATTTCTTTTAATTATGAGTCAAGGCACACACTTTAAAACACGAGATACAAAATGAATCCACGTTTTACATATTTTTATACTTCTTTATTATTATTCAAAAGTCACGCTGGCAGCGTAATTTCTGCTCTTTCAGAATACTTTTTCTGTAGTTCACATCAACCTTCGGGATTCGCATCATTTTATTTTTTGGATGCTGAAAATCCAGGTGCGTCAACTTCTCCCCCACACCCCATATTTTTGTATTTCTATCTAAAAAAAAAAAAAAGCAAGAACACCCTACACTAAATCATGAATAATGTCGAAGAGGCGGAAATTTCATTACCGTTTCCGGAGTACGATGATTGCTGCCGCCGGAAGGAGTCCGCAAATGCCGTCAAACGACTCAATTTCGGCTTTTTCGAGTTGTCCTTGTTGTCATTGCCATTGCTGTCAACGGAACTGGCTTCATGACTTGTGTGTGTGATGGCTTCCCAACGAAGTTGATTGCGGGACGGGAATGCCGGGTCTGACGGGGCCGCCGTCGGTGTCACCGTCAGGGTGATCTTCTCTAAATTTGCCCCCGGGATCTCCTGAAAAAAAAAACACAAATTCATATCTTGTTTGTACAGGTACCTGTAGGATTATTTTTTGTTGATGCCAGCATTTCAATGTACAGTGCAGAGATACACTATTCAATGCTCCAAAGAATGTTCTGATTGAGTTGAAAATATATTCACTGAATCAAATTCAAGTGGCAAACTTTTTTTTTTCTCATGGAATTCTAAAGAATATTTCTCTCATAAAACACCCATTAAAAATTATATAATGTAAGTATATGGGAAAGCAAGGCTTGACTTAGGGACAATTCAACTTAGGTTTAGGTACACTCTTGAAACACCAATTATGTCTGCATCCCGGGTCTCACTGTAAATAAGGCATGCGGCTTGAATAGCAATAAGCAAAGCTGCACTCACCACTTGATGATACGCTGTCGAGAATCTGTCAATGCTCGGCAATTCCTGTTTCCCAGGCGTCAAAACCTGCAGCAACTTGTTCCTCCTGTACATCTCCACTTGCTCCCTGTACTCATCCGGTGACAAATCCTCCAATTCTCTTTGCTCTCCTCGACCGTAGGCTTCCCTTCGTCCTGGTCGTCCTCCACCAATAATAGACGATCGAGATGCTTGGGTATCCAATCGCCTTTCACTGAACCCTGTCAACCTGGGCACGTAATAGTTCCTGGGATCCCGTTTGTTCCTGATTATGGGCACCAGTTCCGGATGCAACGTGATCCCGTCGGCGTGGGCTTCTTGTGGCGAGAGAATCCCTCCGAGCCCGTCCCCGGGGTAATGAGGCTTGGCGAAGGTGTCGGGGGTTGGCCAAGGGTATAAGAAGGGGCGGATGGTTGTGGGTCTAGGGTCTGTGAGAGGCGGGGCTTTGGGGATTGTGGGCGTGGGGCTCGGGGCTTTCGCTCCAGATGTATCGGTATTGGTGGGAGTGGTGGTGGTAGTGTTGCATTGGCAGCCTTGGACTGGCGTGGGTCTCATTGTGGTGGTGGTGGTGGTGGGTGGGGTTGTTGCGGCTGTGGAAGATACACTCGGTGTGGGTGTTGTTGTGGGTGCACTCAGAAACACTGGTGGGTTTGGGTAGTTCCAGAGATTGAAAGGGTAGTCTGGTTTGGCAAAGGTGTCTGGAGTTGGCCAAGCATTGCTGGTCTCTGTTGCATTCAACTGTTGTTCAGTAGTCAAGCTGTGGAAAACCATGTCACCTGTTGCTGGTGTAGTTGTTTCTGGTTGTGGTTGTTGTTGTTGTTCCTGCTGCTGCTCCATTGGTAATGGTTCACTGATGGGGATCTCTTCCAATTGTACGTTATCTTGGAGGTTTTCTCCTGGGCTGTAGGTGTTTTCTGCTGTTCCACCAGTGGAATATTCTGGTGGTTCACTATTGTAGCTGTTGACTCCTATGGTTTGAAGCAGGGACAGTATGGCTGCATAGTGTTTCCTTTCTTCGCCTGTCATTTTCTCTGGGTCAAGATATTCAGGGATAGTGTTTGTGCTGCAATTAAAAATAATATTGGAATCTTCACTCTGCATTGGCAAAGGATGAAGTGGATGACTTTCATTTTAAGTCTAAAAGCTTTCAAAGTAAGTTGATGCCGGTAAATTCCATCAGAATGGCAGGCAAGCTTAGGTTGAGAAGTGGCTTCTCTCAGTAATAATTATAGTAGATTAAAAAATTAATCTAAAAAACCACGTTTTAAAAAAGCAAAAAATAACCTTAAATGTGGTGCGCATCTATTTCATTTGTATTTCACTTCTTCCCAACAATCTCCATGCGCACCACGTTTAAGGTTATTTTTTGCTTTTTGAAAACGTGGTTTTTTAGATTAATTTTTTAATCTACTATAATTATTTTATTCTTTTTAAAAAATATTCTTAAAATTTATTTTTTCACAAAAGATTGCATTGTCATCAGTTTCTAGGCTATCCTGAAAGTTTCAGCTTGATAGCTAGTCGGGAAGTGAGTGAAATTTGAGTTTCAAAATTTGATCCGGACATACAGACAGACAGACAGACAGACAGACAGACAGACAGACAAGAAAGTGAGTTCATAAAAACGTGGTAAAATCCATTCCCTTCAACTCATGTTGCATAGCGCAGTTCTACAGATGAACTACTTTATACTGTTGCAGAGAAGACAAGAGAGGAAACCAATGAAGGTTTCCCCCTGCATCAGCTGATGGTGCAGTGCATCAGTTTCTTCAATTTTTTTTAATGTGTGGCCAATCAGAGGCCAGAGAATATCCAAGAAAATTATAAAAGTTCCAAATAATTTGAATTAAAAGTCAGTCTGTCCTGAACTCTTGGACAATTGTTTTTCTTTCTTTTAAATGATTTGAGTGCACAAATCTAGGTTTTTCCTGTGTTGTTGAATTATGTTATTCAGATCTGTTGTGTGCATTGCTTGTGCTTATTCTTTGGAATTTTTGAATGTATTCAACCCTGCTGAAACAGTTGATAAAAATGATTGAAAAACTAGGAACATATTGTATATTCAAGGAAACCCCTTGGATATGTGTTCTTGGCCTTCAAAAGGCCAATTGCCTGTATTTTTATTCATGTTATTTTGTGATCCTTGATCACATATACTGCAGTTGACTCATATGTACTGTAAAATCCTTCAGTTTAAAATGGGTTGGGTGGGAAGGGGGTTTGAATGCGGGAGTCTTGGTTGTGCCTTGTGAACGCTGAAAAGCAGCAAATAAAGTGTTTTTTTTCATTCATTCATTCAGTTTAAAATGATTTTTTCATTGATGAAGACCTCATTGTGATTTGGCTTCAGATTAATGAGTTTAGCTCAAGTGGAATGTTTTGGAACTGTGTCTGGTATTCACCTGTTACCCGGCTGATGACTAATTTTTAGAATGAAATGAAACTTTCCCAAAGCAACTTTTTTGTTTCAAATCCAGATAGTTTTCTTATCTTGGCAACTGTACTGTATCTTGGATCCATGGTTTTTTTTACAAGATCCAAGTGCTTATGGGTGTAGCAATTCGCACAGTAAATATGAATAAACAAAGGAGAACCCTTGTAAAAGCTCGCTGTTTTATTAGCATTTATTTTTCCCGAAAGCCAAGCGAAACGTTTGCTCAAAGTTTATATTCTCTCTTATTTTTGGGGATTAAATTTGATTTTTCTGTGTATAATTTTTTGTTTATTAAATTTGATTCTTCTGCGTATTTTCCGACGGGAAACAGAAGCGAGAATCCACGGTATTCCATATTGCCGCGTGGATTTCTGTCGGATTTGCCACAAAATGTTCGAACATAACTTGGTAGACTTGAAAAACTCCTTCAAGTTCGGCATGCTATTATTTCAGCCGGTTTGTTGTTTTATTCGTGAGTTCGATCATTCGGAAATGTAGGAAGAATAAATCGATGGATCGGATCCGCGATTTTGATGGCAACACGAAGGAAGGCTGATGCGTGAAGGGGAAACATCGATCATCGCTGCTCGGTTGACTGTTTCTTAGCTTTGCGGAAAAAAAATGAATGAAAGAACATCGTCCCGACATCCTGTGAAAAGTTTTTTTTTAGTGTGTGTTAACTTTATTCCCCTTGATTCACCTTCAGCTTTTATTTATGGATATCACTCGATGATATTATCTTCTATATGTATACATACTGCGAAGGAATGAGAATGAGAATAAGTAAAAAAAAAAAAAAAATGCATCGACAATAAAGCGCGTCGGATTGAACGCTGAACGGCCGTGATTCATTGGCAACGATGTAAATGTACTTTATAAAGAAAACTATGTATTGACGAATTCGTCACAGGTTTTCGGTCGAGTGGTTTTCCAAGCACTGCCAACTGAAGCGTGAATGTCGGACTGTGCTCCAAGGATGGAACAAGCTATTCCAAGGAGTAGCCCGAAATTTCGGAGCTTTTCGACTATTTTTTGTTGTGGCGAAGTTTAAAACGTTTTAGAGCATTTAGACATGTCCGTTTTTACGTGCCACGACCTCCGTATTATTTAACATGGGTGCAGGGCTCCAAAATTATTCTGAAAGAATTTCTTTCAGATTTATTAGCATCAAATGAGAACACATTTGGTCTGTTAGTTTCGGTTCTGCTTTGCTTCATTTACTTTTAGGCAGATTTTTGGAAACCCTTAATTTACTTCATGAACCGTTTCTTTTCTCAACTGGCTAGTGGTACTTAAGTACCGTTAGTACCACCAGTGGTACGCGTATAAACTGTCGTTTATATGTGCCCGGAATTCTGTAATATGATGTAATCCGATAAAGTGATGTTCGAACATATTTTAAAGCAGCTGAAATGGGGGAATTCGGAAACAAATATTTTATTGACTGGATCAGATTAAAGCTGTATGAGTTGATAGTTTATGAAATGCTTAATCTGGGAAATCGGAAGCAAATATTTTATTGACTGGGTCAGATTTAAGCTTTATGAGTTCATAGCGTATGAAATGCTCATTCTGGCAAACATCTTCATCCATATACACTTTGAGGTCTTCTTATACTGTGGAAAGATTGGTCAAAATCGTGATTTAATGGCAAAAATTCATAATTTGATACTGGAAGTTCGGAATTATTTTGGCTTTTTTCAATGAAGAGAATGCCGAATAATGACGTCCTTTTGTGAAAATTTCTCGGTGAACATAGAATTTTAAATCATTTGAAGGGTTGAAGACATTTGTTCACAATTCCGATCTTCGTTGTTAGAGGTGCACAAATTTATAAAAAAAAAAGCCGGGGCGATCAGCAGGTGATGGAAATTAGTCGAATTAAATGTTTCATTCAAATCAAATGTAAACTTCAGAAAAATATTTCCGGTTTTCTGGGCGATTCGGTACAGTAGTTTCATGTTTGCTCAATGTGTTGAATTCATTGGAATTAGATATTTCTAGAACTCTCAAGTAAATTAATCATCGTATATCAATGACGGAAGTCAGCTACAATTTTGAAGTGAACTTCAAATCTCTCGGGAGAAAATAATGGACGGAAAAATCGGACATCACTGTCCCATTTTCTTCTAGTATGCCTCGATCATTGCTTTGATTTTATGTACTGTAATTGGCCTTGGATTGATTCGAGGTTCTACGATCTGATCGAAGGTTGTTTAAAATGAATTCAAATAAAAAGGTTCGTCTTTCCTTCTTTTTTTCAGCCTTGCCATACTCTTAATTTCTAATGAGCCGTGGTGCGGGAAAATCACCGAATCAAATTTCCCGTGGCTGACTTGCATGTTGCTTTGGTTCCTCTTTGCTTTGTTTTGGATTACGTAAAAAACCATCCTTTGCATTGATTGGTGAATGCATATCGAAGCTTATAACAAATTTGAAATATCGACTTTCCTTAAATATACAGGACCTCTACCAGGCTCTAAATATTACATGATGAGTCTTGATCGTGCAAACTGCCAATTTTGGGTGTTCTGTACAGGTGGTGCCCTGCAATTTGACCCTAATCTGTTGCTGGACTAGGATTGCATTGTGAAGTGGTCAGATTTCAAATCAATGTCAAATGCCATGTTTTCTACATTGTATTTGACATTTTTGCCCATCTCTGTGGATCAAATTGTGGGGCCTAGGTCAAATTGCAGGTCAACCTCCCAGCAAATTTGACCATCAAATTGTGTGAGGTCAAATTGCAAGGTACCGCCTGTATTAGTGTGAAAATTATAGTCAAACCTACAACATGCTTCATTCATTCAATAAATTTGTGAAAGTACAGTATTTGTAATTTTAATCTTGAAAATACAGTGAGACCCCCACACGCAGACACCTCAAAATGCAGACAATTAAATATAGGGACACTTATTTTCCCATAAAAATTAATAAGAAAAGGCCTGAAATGAGGACACTGACTCAACATAGGGACATTTTGTGATAAAATTGCAAATAAATTGCAGGCCAAATTACAAGAAACAGAAATTTCCAATCCAAAAATTGATGTAAGAAAAGTTCTTGGGCATTTCTCTCACCAATTTAACATCCATTTAGCTAAAAAAAATCACCTCCAGCGTTGAAGGACTTCCTTCTCTCTTTTTCACTTGAATTTTATTCTCACAGAGAATGCCAACATTTATATGGACTGTACAGAGGTATCAGTATTCATTTCCCCAAGTGTCCTTAATGTGTTGAAATATACTGATTGAATTAGTTTAAATTGGAAGACAATTTATAATTTCATGGAATGATGGTGAGTATTTTGTCCATAAAACACCAATTAAAATTATATAATGTAAGTCTAAGGGAAAATGAGACTGAACTGAGGGACATTTCAATTCAGGGACACTCTTGAATCTTGATGCACCAATTATGTCCACATCTCAGGGTATCACTTCACATATTGAAGTTAATTTGCTGTTTTCTTTCACTGCTGTAAAATATTTTTAAAAGAGATATTTGATTAGAGAACTTATATCTATGAGACTGTTCCATCAATAAAATGTCACTGCAGTGCTTCAAGTTCCTTGGGCAGGTCTTGGCAGAAATTTCGTTGCAGCATTTGTTGCTCATCCTGAAAATTGGGGTGCAATCATGTTTTGGTGGGATGGAAGTTCCAAGTCAACATCCTTCTAATCACCGTATGACCAATTTTAGAGGAAGACAAGACGCTTGTAAATGAATACAATCCTCAATTGCATTTTGAGCTGAGAGAACTTGATTCAGTCCAATTTATGTACTGTAATATTGGTGGCATTAACCCAGATGCTAACCTATAGAGGCATTTACACTTATCCCTGCAAGGATTTCTCTCCTCTGCCAAATTGCCCTTTTCTTCCCCTTCAACAGTAAGAAAATGGGAGAAAGATGTTGTTTTCCACCCTGCAGCTGTTTCTTTTTTTTTTGGTTCCTTCATGTTAGTGTCACCTGCATTAATGCATGGTGTTTGAGTCAAGCACATATTCTTCTTTTACTGCCAACAGTGATGATGATGTGTGCAACTGTTTCTTTTCCTGCTCTGAAGTGATTAAATGTCTTTGAGTGAATTTGGGTTGGGAGGGGAGCAGGTTTGGTAATGGAAATCTTGATTTTCCTGTGAATGCTGAAAAGCAGCAAATAAGGCGTTCTGTTCATTCATTCATTCATTCATTCAAATGCAAGATCCAAGAGGAAACATCACTTGGACAAATACAATCTGTATAGAAATAGTTGCAAGATACATTTGAATATATTAACAGTGTATTCTTGTTGCTTGGGACTCATGAACCAAAATGCAAAAGGAATCTTGTTTTCCCTTGATTCCTAGCAAGCATATATATTTATGCTGTATATATCCCTCTCTCTGGAGTGTTGCTCAGAATTAATCCAAGCCTTGTTGCAGTTAATTCTGAGGAAGCCTTGTAATTTTTAGCAAGACTTCCTTTAAAAGCTCTGTGTTTGTAATTATAGTTGTTCAACCAAATATCTGAAACATATTATTCACATGTTTTGTTTTGTAAGAAGTTGCATGTTTCATTGAATTGAACAACAGGGGACTCAAATGTCATAACAAAAGCATTTGAAGCACTGGAAACTCTTCATTCTTTGCACATGATGGCCAGATTCCATCAGCAAAAACTCAAGGATGTTGTCAATTTTATGGAAAATTTGTGTGCATTTTTCCATGGACGTTCACACTTGCTTGAAGATTGGCCTGCTGTTGATGCATAAATTCAGCCTTGGGCATGTCGTTGCTCAGTAAATATGTTTGGGAACAAAAGTAAGTCTTATAATTTTTTGGATTTTAGTCAGTTTCTTTTAAGTTGCTTGCATTTTGTTTCCAAGTCTCTGGGTCATGGGCTTGACAAAAATATTTGCTTTGCTGCCCAAGAGATTGAGGAACCTCAATAAATCAAGATGATCATCCACAAATCATTTTAAAAGTTTGGTACTTTCCTGTTATCTCAGTACCTAGACTGCACTACCATCCAGACAAATCTTTAGGACAAGTTCATAATCACAACAACCTACCAGAAGCTGTGAATTTTATTTTTCCGCATTCTGCTGAAATAAGGTTAGTTAGGTAAAATTTGGGAGGCAGTTCGGTAAAGTTAGGTTAGGTCAGGTTATGTTAGTTACAAATATCTTTCAATTAACATAACCTGACCTAACCTAACTTTACCTAACCGCCTTCCAAAATCAGTTTCAGCAGAAACCCAAAGAAAGCAGAAACTGATTTTGGGAGGCGGTTAGGTGAAGTTAGGTTAGGTCAGGTTAGATTGGTCAGAGGGAAGGTACAGAGATAACAGAAAAGGAGGTACTGAGATAACAGGAAAGTACCAAAAATTCTATCATGGTATACTGTAACATTTCATGACAGCAAAGACCAGGAAAAAAGCTTCATCTTACAAACCTAAAATTACTGCAATAATTTGTTTCTATGAGATTTGTTGTAACAAGATTTCACTGGGCACCATCTACATACATAGTGAAGATTCCAATAAGTTCGCGTCAGCTCAGACGCCCTTGAAATCATTTTCCAAAGAAAACAAAAAAAATTTTGAAAAAGGAAAAGAAAATGTCTCGTTGAAAGAAATGGTTTCGAGACTCGTGGAGGAAGTGCATTGGAGGCGCTCGGAACACTGACCTGATGATAGGGCCAAATCCGGTTTTGGACTCCATGGCTGGGCCAGCCATTCCGTAGTCCTCGTCACCGTAATCACTGGTGTCGTGCGGGATAGAGTTGTCTGTCCAGTCGTCGGGGCTCAAGTTCCATCCTCGTTTGTCTCGTTTGCGTTCCTCTTCTTCTTGTTTCCCATCTGCCTCCTTGTCTGTGTCTTTGTGACTGTTGTTTTTGTTGGTGTGATGACTGGATTTGTGGGTATCTAAAGCATCTTCGCTGCTGCTGTGAGCATTGAGTCGCGGAACTGCTGCGGAGATTGAGTGAGAAGTCGCAAGTGTGGGCAGGGAAAAGCACATCACTGTCAACGCGAATGTCGCGAATTTTCGGCCCATTTTTCCTGTCTTTCCTGAAAGTCATGTATGAATTTCCGTGAATTTTTGTGTGCATTCGTCGTGTGATTCACTGCAAGTATATTTTTTTCTTTCTAAAAATACTTTACTTGGATTGGACGGAAGTTCAGCGGTATTGGTGCACCCGTGCTTCCATTTTATTTGTATTATTGCTGTTGGGGGGTCCCTGAGACCTCTCAGACAAAGACATGGCTTTTAGTGAAATAAAGTTTTGTACCCACAATTGGTCATTTTGCAGCCTGAGGGTTTGGAACTCCTCAACGGTTCTGTATGTTCAAGTCAACAAATGTTGAGTCAGAATATGTGACACACAAAAGCAGGTCTGGTCTCCCCAAAGTTCAGAGTAGGATTGATTGATTCTTCTGATGATTTTGCACGGGTTCAGGTCCTCCTCAGTGGAAAGTTTGTCCAAGGTTTTTCCACTGAGGTGTGACCAATTTTTGTGTTTATAATTTTGAATAATTCCTTTTGATCAAGTGATGATTCACTTGATGGAATTATTCTTGAAGATCAACATGTTCAGGTTTGATTGTGTTTGGAATTATCCCGAGTAATGTTTTATTTGTGTTAGTAATTTCTGGATTGTATTTTCTTGCACAACTTGGAATTTTGTATGCAGAATTGTACATTTTTACTTTTGTGCTTGTTGTGCCTTGCGCTGCGGGCAACATCTAGTCAACCCGCAAAAATTGCATTGCCATTTTCAAAAATCATTTTTTTTCTTTGAC
The DNA here is from genome assembly GCA_905338405.1 of Notodromas monacha. Lineage (NCBI taxonomy): Eukaryota > Metazoa > Arthropoda > Ostracoda > Podocopida > Cyprididae > Notodromas > Notodromas monacha. Next base: position 32,520 of record CAJPEX010000349.1, read on the forward strand.
TTGTTCAATATAACAATTTACTGGAAACCCTCAAGTGACCAATTCATTAATGAATGAAATTTCTTACATTAACTTCACTGCCAATCTATTTGCAATAGCACCATCACATATCCTTGCATATATTGCTGGAAATGTATTTAGGCGTTTTGATGAGAACTATCATACAGTCTAACTTGAGAAATATACTGTACTATTAGCAAAGGAATGCAAGCTAAAACGGAATTGTTAGCTGTTCCAGAACCTTTCCGCTAAAGACCAGCAGAGGATTAATTAAAATCTATGAAGCAATCTGGAATTGCCAATCGTTGTGTACATATTTTGGATGATGAGTTGTTGAAATTTTCTTGAATGTGTGGAGCATTCTCATGACGGCTTTATTTTTTTTTGAAAAAAAAATTGTAAACGCTGATACTGTACTTGCAGAACCCTCAGGGATATCCCTGACGTATCGAAGTACAGTATACGTATTTGAATGTTGGAAACTTTCATTTTCCGTGTGTTATTGAAGCAAATTCATTTCTGAGAAAAATTTTTCTACATTTAGTTAGCTGCATTTTTGTGACATGTAGTCAACTTCACGTAGTTCAACTTCAATTCAGAAAGACATGAGACTTCATTGGGATCGTTTTTAAGATTCTGTTGATTAAAAAGTGTCTTACCCCGGATTCGGTTTACAATTTTTGTGATGGGCCAAAAATCAATAGTTTTTCAGAGGTGCCGTTAGCACTGTCAAATTTATGAGAATCGAATCATTTTCGTATCTGATTAAATTATTTGAACCCAATCCGATAGGCGGATGCACAGTTGAGAATCAACGACACGAACAAAGTTTAGTCTGATTTAAAGAACAAATAAACTCAAAATACGTTGCTGACGATAATTTTCTTATACTTTTCCCCACACTTCCGAGGAATTTCCCCATAAAATACAGCTTCCTGTCGTTTTTATTGTGGTATGTTTCTTTTTAAATTTCTTGGGCTTTCAAATTTAAGCGATCAAATAATTTATAAGATGTACTGTGCACAGGAAAGTCATATTTTGTGTTGGAATCGTTTCTTATAAGAGTAAATAAATTTCCGCACTTCAGTAATAATTTCCCTGAAAAGAGTGGTCATCTTTTATTGAAAAAAAAAACATTTCAAGCCCGCCCCCCTGGAAACAAAAATGTGACGAAGAATTGATCGTATTTTTGTGCGTAAATTTTTGAGCCCTAATGAATACAATATAATGGGAATGTTGTCAAAAAATAAGGTTGAGCTTGAAACCAAGATCAATTACGGCATTGAGAGAAAACCACGTTGTTTTTTATTTTGTTGTTGAATTTTCCAAGTCACGTGAACACACTCATACAATGTCACTGCATTTTCTAGAGCTCGAAGAATTAAAACACTGTGATTAGGGAAAAAAACAGTTCAAGAAATACTTAATAAATTTTTTCTGCCTTCTAAGGAAGCAATCCGTGTCCTCAGGGCAGCAGCTCATAGCAAACTGATGCCGCGGTCCGCTCAGAACCGCCAGGGCAACGAAAGCACCTGTAACCCAACGAGGGCGAATTCAGCAATTTTCAAAGAAAAAGAAAAAGAAAGAAAAGGTAGTGAATAAAAAGGAAATTTCCCTCCCCGTCTCCTCCCCCCCCCCCCTCCACAATGTTCTCGCCCGTTTTGTGGAAAAAAAAAAACCTAGAGAAAATAGAACAAGAGGAATGAATTGAGGAGAGGAAATGGCAGGGAGAAAATTGCGCTGGAGCCGTGACGCAACAGGTTTTCTTTTTTTTAATGTCCGCCCCCGTTTTGTGAAAAAAAAAAAAAAAAAAAACCTAGAGAAAATAGAACAAGAGGAATGAATTGAGGAGAGGAAATGGCAGGGAGAAAATTGCGCTGGAGCCGTGACGCAACAGGTTTTCTTTTTTTTCCCTTCTTTTTCTTTTTCCGACCCAAGTTGTGGAAATAATGCAACCGTGAAGAGGAGCTTCAGTAAATTTCCGCCCCCTAGTCTTCCCCTTGAAGAGTGTTCTTCATCTTTTGTTCGAAAAAAAAAATTCAAGCCCCCCTTGAAGCAAGAATTGATCACATTTTGTATGTGTAAATTTTTGAGCCCTAACGACTAAGAAGTCTCAGTAAATTTCCGCACTTCAGTCTTCTCTTCAAAGAGTGTTCTTCATCTTTTATTAAAAAAAAAACATTTCAAGCCCCCCCCCCTCTTGAATATGTGATGAAGAATTGATCATATTTTTGTGCGTAAATTTTTGAGCCCTAATGAATACAATATAATGGGAATGTTGTCAAATTCGGGAATAATCGATGGAACCCAGATTGTTACAGGATTTCCCCCACATTTACTTGTCTAATGTGCCTCGACACATTAATTTAAGACGGAATTTAAGACGCTTCAGATGACCTCTATTTATTACAGGGAATAATCCAAACGTTGAAGCATTGATTAGGGAAACATGTATCACGCGAGGAAATTAATTTCAATTTCCATGCTCTTCCAGTTTCTACAGAATATTTCATGTTCATTCATGTAAACTCATTGACCATGTGTAGAATTTCATATTTGAAATTTTGCTTTATGTTTTGTGATACGCACCAAGATTCACTTAGCATGTTGAATTTATTTTATATAGCCATAATTTTCGGAATGAATGACAGGAAAATAACTAAGAGTGTTTCAACGGTGAGGCTGTAAGAATTTTGGTATGTTGTTATCAGTGTCGTTTTTGTCATGTAAAATTTTTGGTTCCAGTACTAAGGTCTGTATTTAAAATTCTTGTAAGATCTCCGCGGCTGCTGCTGGAAGTGGAGTAAACTTGAAAAATAAATGCAATACTGTAGAATTGACTGATTTTGGCGCAATCGAAGCTAAAAAAAACGTACCTTATCACCTAAAAATAGGACCTCAATCACCCTGTTTATGAGCTGTTATGTCTTTTGCATCTTTTGAAGTAAAGTCATTCAAAAGACTCTGAAATCGATGTTCAAATGTTTCAGTGATCTTGAAGCAAATAAGTTCAGGTTTATCTGTTTCAGAATAAGGAATTCCTGTTACAATGTTATGTTTTCACTGGTAATTTTCGTTCAACCTACTGAAATATTTCCAGTTTTTTTTTCTTCCAATTTTTAACGGGAATTCTTTCTCCTTATCAGTCTCATTTTCATTGACTTTTTGATCTGGTGCATAAAAAAGTATTTCCTGCGAGATTCTTAGTGTGACTCAGTTTCTTGTAAGATGTACTCGTATATTTATAAGAATCACTTCCGCCTTTTATAGAGAAAAGGCGATGGCTGTTAGCACTACATAGAGCTGAATTTTCATCGAAAAATAAAGAAAGGAATGCTGTGATTGAAGAAGTTTTTAAAATTTAGAATACTTGGAAGCAACCTAATGAAAATCCCTGTTGAATCACCTTTCCAACATTAAAAAATCATGATGAGAAAAATTTTCAGTGGCCGCTTCGTGCTACTTGAGGTATTCATTTGTATTCAATAAATATTATCGTCCAGGATTCTGAAATTTTACAGATTTTCTTGCTGCATCGTGTTTGTCGCGTTAGATATAAGCATTTTTTGGAAATATCTGCATTTTGGTGATCGTCTTAGTCTATGTCATAAATTTATACCAAAATTCTTAGAATTTTTGGCACATGGGTGCCGAATTCTAGGTGGAGCCTAATCATGGAATTATGCTGATGTCATGGTAATTTTGAGCGCGTGCAATCCTCAGTTCCAGTTTATGTGATATATTTATATTTATTATGACGATGAATAAAATGCATGAAAATTGCTTTCCCAGAGGTCAAAGTCGCTCCATGAATTAGCGGAAGCTGCCACACGCAAAAAGCTACAAGAATAAAAATAATAATGCTTAAAATGAAGCTGGCCTTTCATATTTTAAGAAAATGTCGTAATTCGAATGAAAACTTTTCGAATAGCCTGTGTTCGGAGTTATTGAGACCTGCGTGTGTCGCAGGACAAAGAAGGGACTTGGCCTGTCCTGTTCTGTGAACCAGTTCCAGTGACGTGCTTAACCGCGAAATGGGCTCTAATTGACAATTTAGAAAGCAATTTTCTGGGCCTCTGCCATCAATTTCATTGACCTCTGCTAACTATAGTGGTCTTTCGCCAGAAATCCTTTCAGGCCTAAAGCATCATTCGATTGCGGGTGAGAGATTTTTGGCAGTTGATTTTTTGTGAGCATATTGCATTTTAAAACCTTAAGAATTGAGGAGTATTCTGGTGATGATGTATACATTGCGCATTCATGAAGCTTGGGATAATCATGAAAATTCTCATTGAATAATGTGGCATTTAGAATTTGTACATTTTGCGATTGATTTCTAAAATTCTGTGAGATTTGTTTTAGAAATTAGTTGTGTGTTCTATGATTATTCATCTGCCTCAAATTCGGTTAATGCATTTTTGTTGTGTATTTCTTCGAATTCTAAATCATTTTGTTTGTATATTTTTTGTTTGCGCTTCTATTCTAAAATGAGAAAAATAGTCTATCAATCAATTTTTGACAGTACATAGGAGTTCTATGGAGTGCTTTTGAATGAATGTGAGACCCCAAGATGTGTACATAATTGGCGCATCAAGAGTGTCCCTATAAATTGAAATGTCTCTAAGTTGAGTCTTGTGTCCCATAGACTTACGTTATACAATTTTTAGTTGGTGTTTTATGGAAGAAATGTTCATCAGAATTCCATGAAGAAAATTGTCTACCCAATGAAATTGATTCAGTCCATATCTTTCAACTCAATAAGAACATTTGGAGCATTGAATCCTGTACCTCTGTGTACAGTAAATTGAAATTTTGGCATCTGTAATACAGTAATTACATTCAAGTCCAAAAGAGAGAAGGAAGTCCCTCTATGCTGGAGGTAATTTTTTGAATTAGCTGAATGGATGGAAAAATGATGGGAAAACTGTAAAAGATTTTTTCTTGCATAGATGTTAGGGTTGGAAATATGTGTTTCTTGCAAATTAGCCTGATGAAGGTCACATGTTATGAATTATTGGGGATAGATTGTCACATCAATATAAGTTGATGCTGTGTTTTCCTGCTTTATTTACGCAGATCATCATTGATTGACGTATATCACTTGAGTTGTTATCCCAGTTGTGAGAAGAGTTTGCTGAGTTGCTTAATCACTTGCTTGTGTGAAACACACTTTAATCTAGTAATTTGAAATTCCTACAAGGAATTCTTGATTTGGTCTTGGACTGATTGCTGTGTTTTATTGCTCAACATCAACTTCTATGGCGGCAAAATCTGTCCCCAATAGCAATTTTATCATGCAATATCCACATGTCAAGTCGGTGTCTGTATGTTGGGCCTTTTTATTGGGAAATAAATGTCCCTATTTTAAATTGTCTGCATGTTGAGGTTTCTGCATGTGGGGTCTCACTGTAATTTTAGAGGCATAAAAATGAATTTGAAATATATTTGCTGGTTAGAGATTGCATTGTTCTTCTCTCAGTCCAAAGCGCCCTACATAAAATAAATTTTTTATGGATTTGTATTATTCTGTTGATTTTTATGAAAACCGAAAGAAGTCAGAAGAAATATCTGGAAAGCTGTGTTTTTCCCTTCATTTTCACTAATGGCACTGAATACTAGTCGTAATCCTTTTCTCTGCAAATTTGTATACATTTCGGTTATTTTCCTTCCTTTCCGCGCGAATACAAACACTTGATATAAATATCTTGGAGAATTCTTTGGAAATTTTCGAATATCTCTGAACTGAGAATCGACACAGGCATATAATAATGACGTGAAAACATTCTGTGATTTCTTCCTAATAAGACAAGTGCATAAAAATGAATTTGAATTTTAACCCCATGCAGTGGGTTAAAAAACTTGCTTTATGACACCCTTGACAAGATTTTTCACGCCTGACCGTTCAGAAGAGCTTTACTCAATTTTATTGTTTGCCATAAGCCCATAACCGAGGAATAAACATGTTTTCTGAGTTGGTTACTTGGTTTAGCACCCAAAAAGAAGGAGTGAATGGCTATGATCCATGAATCCTTTTAATTACGCATCATTGTGGAAGATGAATCAGTCCAAGACCAAAGCAAACGAATTGACGCAACAGTTGAAATTTCATAGCAATTATGGAATCACTTTGGTGTGTCCGCATGTAATCACAGCTCGCTTTAAAATAGTACGGATGTTGGTCGTGATTCACTTTCTTTCCGGGTTCCAGCTACACTCGCATATTTCGAGGTAATGTTAATTCTTGCATTTTTGCAAGCCCAGAGATATGGGTTCATTTAGTTTTCGGAAATTATTCCCGTGGTATATATATTTTTTTCGAGTTTTTGGGAACCGTCCGGTCCGGAAATTGGTCCCCAATTTATTCACCGTGTTCGGATGTGCAGTATTTGGCATGCTTCTCTGACTGCATTGATCACTTCCTGGCTGCGTATAGGAAATGACCGACTTCCAGGTCATATACGGGGATTTGTGTCTTCCTTTTTTTTCTTTATTCTTGGGTCACACAGAAGCACTTTTCCGCGATTTTTCCCGATCAATTTTGATTTTCCCCTGACCAAAGTTCTGATTTATTTGAGTGTGAAATAACTATAAGGAAGCAAATGTCATTCTGACTTCTGTCTTTCGTGGAGTACCAGACACGATTACAAGGCAATGACTTATTTAGATGCGTAGTTGTATGATCTACAATAGGCTTCCTCACTTTCGTTAATATTTTAAGATTAGTTCATCATATCTACGTGATAAATTTTCATGTTGAAAGGCACAAACCAGAGTTACTGTTGGGAATGGAATTGGTTTGTAAATTCTTGGATCTATTTTGAGAGAGTTTTGGAATTAAGGTTTTAGACAGCAATCAGCCGGGCTGCGGCTGGGGTGCTTGACACCAGTGTAAGGTTGATATATTCTTGGGTATTTGATGACTCGGTTTGGACAAGAGCAGGTTTTGCAAGCAGTCTTTTGCACAAGACAACACAGAAGCAACTGATGATCAATGCAGAACACGATTTGCTATTTAAACAATTTCCTTTCTATGATATTTTTGTCCCTGAGCGTATTATCCTTCAAAAAGGATTTCCCCAAGAATTCTGAATCTTGTGGGAACTCAAGGTTGCACTTGGTCCCATCAGATCCCCAACTTTTTCAAAGTTCTGCCATTTTCCTGGCGCCACTCTAATCCCATATTTCAGCTCTATTGCCTATTTCAATTTTCAACAGTTACCTCGCAGCCCAAAAAATAATTTTGGGAAATACAGACGACTGCACTGTATAAGTGTACAGTGTACACTGCTGACTCCTGAAATTCAACGTCACATCTGAGACATTTGTCTTTTTCCACATTTACGTACTTGAAATTGGAGCATGCAGATTATTTATTTATTTTCTTTAAATCATCGAGATCATCTTTCACTTCAAATTATCCGCTGGTTTTTCTGAAGAGAATATATATATTGTATGCATACTGTATGCATATATTCCGCATGTCGCCAAAAGAATCGTGCTTCAAAAAAAAAAACGGCCCAAAATGGTACCATCCCTTTTCTGTGGGTTATTTGTTGACGGTCCGCTGGGCCGCGTCAGGAGTTAAATTTCCCCCCGCGATCTTCTTTTGAAAGCATTTCGCTTCCTGCTTTTTTTTTGCGTAACGAATAAAATTTTTCTCGGTCGCTCTGGTTCTTGGATGATATAATACGTGTCTATATGAGAGGCATGCTTGGAGTTAGAAGAGAAAGGGATTCGATATTCAACGTATTCCCCGAGTTGTTGACTTTTTGTTCTGGTGTATTTTTGTCATATTTGACCATGTTTTTGAAATTATTTTATGTTTTTTAGGCATTTTACGTGAAGCTACTATTTATGCTGATTGACTTTCGGATATGTTTTGCTCTTGTAATTTTTCTCTTTGTTTCCTCTTCTGACGACCGTGTCTTTGGAATTAGTGAATTTAGCGAGACCTTAATTGGAAATCTAAGACTTGGTATTAAAAAATGCTGAATTTAAAGGGGGGTGATTCGTATGTTTTGAGAAGAGTATAACTATAGCGGATTGGGAATTTTGAAATTCTTACGAAGTTCTGTCACGTTACCTCCCCCTTTTTAAAGAAGTATCAGAGTTATTCAGTGATATTCCTGCCGTTGAAAATGACGAGTACGAAATGAACGCATTTTCACTCCAGCTTTTGCATGAAATTCAGCGTTTAACACGGAGACATACTGACTAAATTGTCTTTTCAGTCGATATGTTTTATGTTCAATTTATCTCGTGTCTGCGTGAATATTTCTTGTTATTTCTGTATTTATTCGTACTGTTTCTACTTTTCTAGAGTTGGATGGAAGCCCAGGGTTTATTGAAGGATTATGAAAAGAATGAACGATAAAATCCGAGGTATGGAAATTGTTCAGTACGCCAAGTCCCAAAACTGCCAGAAGATATGAACCATTCATTCTATTTATTATGAATCTCAACTCATGGTACATTCGATCTGGAACATGTGCAAATTTTCTTGAATATTCGAAGGATGAGAAGATTTTTCGGCGAAATTTCCGGGAACTGTGATACACAGTATGCGTCCTTATGAACGCTGTTTTATTTTTATTTTACTGTCTTACCCGTTTTTTGAAGGATTGAATTATCTGCTGCTTCATCTTCATCTGTTTTTTTGTGTGTTCAGATTACTACTCGTGGACTTTTTCGTTTTGATGTAATTCCGAACGCATGAAATATTGTGAAGACGGAAAAGGATGAAGATCAAGATCTGAGGCGTTTTTCAGACAACCCGAAGTTCCCGAAATTGCTTGGTTCAACTTTTATTAGACCAGAGTTACAGTTTCTGAACCCAATTGACTGGTTCTTCCTTTCCTTGTGTGGGAATGTGCGGGTTTTGTTTTCTGCCACTGTAACGAGCGTAACACGAATGAAAAGGTACAGAAGCTGTCAAAAGCTTGAGGAAAGCTTGAGATAGCCAGGTAAGGAAAAAAAAATACGTGTTTTAGAATCTTGGGTTTGAAAAGGCGAACGTATAAATATCCGGCGGACTGAAATGTAAGACTCCGATCTAAATTTAATGATTTCAAGCAGGACGAAGCATTTGCGGAAGCGCGAATAATCCGCGCAAAATTTTCTAGTTTCTGAAAAAAAAAACACGATTCTTTCGTTAGAAAGTGCAGTTGCTCATTCGAAATATTTTTTTTTCTTAGAATTCATATGGTGGGTTTTGTCATTAGTGAGTCTTCTAATGCTCATCATCCCGGAGTGAATCATTTTCATGGACATCAGTTATCAAATCTGAAAGTTTTAATGAAAAATCCGTTTTCTTATATGCTGACCGCGTTTCGCTTCAAATCGTGAATGTTTTCGGCACAGTTCGCTGTATTTCGTACTATTTACTTCCAGGATGTTCACTTTTGAGAGACTGTCCAAGGTATGGGATCCCTAAATATTTGTACTTTTGTAGATGCGAGTTAACCTACTTCTTAATGCTTACAGGATGTAGAGGTGACCAAGGCCCTGCTATGCTCTTCTTCGGGTTTTCCTGTAACTCTTTCAAAAGCTGCAGCACACGAATTATCAGAAGTTACCCGTCAAAAAAGCCGAGCTTTTCCATAAAACTGCTAACAAACCTAATAAAACCGCTAAAAACGCAATGACTGTTATTTGCCCCATGACTAAACTCTCTATAGTACTCGTCGGCTTAGGCTCTGCTTAAAAGTATGTTTAAGAAAACTTCTCAGGAGGCATGCTTTTTTTTGCCGAATCAAAACAAGCTTTCTTTTCTTCATGAAGAATGAATAAAAAATTTTACAAATTTTAAAGAAATATATTTTCAGATCTGTTCAAAGTTCGTGCTCTGAATAAACGACAAGTCATATTTTATTTGATTGCATTTTTCCGATGCGGATGTTTTTCGAGGGTGATTTTTTTCAAAGGTCGTGATCAAAAAAATGATGTGATCTATGATCGCGCGTAAAAGTTAAAAATTGGTTTTAAATAAATTACGCATAGTATAGACATTAAAAATGCACTTCAAAATATATTTTCAGATGTGTGATATTAGCTGAAGTCGTTCCTTCGGAATTATGAAATACTGCATGTTTGTTTTTAAAAATCGACTTCTTTAACGGGAAGGTTACAATATCAAAAACATTTTCTACAATGAAATACAACTTGTAATAATATTACTGCTGTACTATGAAAAACATAAAAAAAAACACGTCATTTGCAGTTATTCAAGTGAAATTGTCATCTGTGACCTTGCGAACAACTTTATACTGACCAGGATACAGCTGGTACCTCGCAATTCGACTGTCCCGCAATTTGAGAGTCAAATTTTTCAGGGAGGTTGACTTAGAATTTAACCCTTGCCCCGCAATTTGACCTGCTTTCGCCAATTTTCTGCATTTTTGTTCGTATAATGATTGAACCTTGTGAATGCTGAAAAGCAGCAAATAAAGTGTTCTGTTCATTCATTCATACGAACAACTGTATTGTACAAGTGTACACAGCTGACCTCTGAAATTCAACATCACAACTGAGACATTTGTTTTTTTCCACATATACGTACTTGAAGTTGGAGCTTGCTGATTATTCATTTATTTTCTTTAAATCATCGAGATCATCTTTCAATTCACATTATCCGCTGGTTTTTCTGAAGAGAGTATATATACTGAATGCATATATTCCGCATGTCGCCGAAAGAATCCTGCTTCAAAAAAAATGGCCCAAAATGGTACCATCCCTTTTCTGTGGGTTATTTGTTGACGGTCCGCTGGGCCGCGTCAGCAGGAGTTAAAATTTCTCCCCGCGAATTTCTCATCTTCTTTTTGAAAGCATTTTGCTTCCTGCTTTTTTTCGTAACGAATAAAATTTTTCTCGGTCGCTCTGGTTCTTGGATGATATAATACGTGTTTATATGAGAGGCATGCATGAAGTTAGAAGAGAAAGGGATTCTTTATCCAACATATTCGCCGAGTTGTTGACTTTTTGTTTGCTGGTGTATTTTTGTCATATTTGACCATGTTTGTGAAATTATTTTATGTTTTGTTGGCACTTTATGTGAAGCTACTACAGTATATTTTGTGCTGATTGACTTTTCGGATATGTTTGGCTCTTGTAATTTTTCTCTTTGTTTCCGCTTCTGACGACCGTGTCTTTGGAATTAGTGAATTTAGCGAGACTTTAATTGGAAATCTGAACACTTGGTATTTAAAAAATGCTGAATTTAAAGGGGGGGGGGGTGATTCGTATGTTTTGAGAAGAGTATAACTATAGAGGATTGGGAATTTTGAAATTCTTACGAAGTTCTGTCACGTTACCACCCCCTTTTAAAAGAAATATCTGGGTTATTCAGTGATATTCCTGCCGTTGAAAATGACGAGTACGAAATGAACGCATTTTCAGTCCAGCTTTTGCATGAAATTCAGCGTTTAACACGGGGAGATATACTGACTAAATTGTCTTTTCAGTCGATATGTTTTATGTTCAATCTATCTCGTGTCTGCGTGAATATTTCTTGTTATTTCTGTATTTATTCGTACTGTTTCCACCTTTCTAGAGTTGGATGGAAGCCCGGGGTTTATTGAAGGATTATGAAAAGAATTAACGATAAAATCCGAGGTATGGAAATTGCGTGATTGCGTCAGTATGCAAATTCCCAAGTCCCAAAACTGCCAGAAGTTATGAACCATTCATTCTATTCATTATGCATCTCAACTCATGGTACATTCGAACTGGAACATTCGCAAATTTTCTTGAATATTCGAAGGATGAGAAGATTTTTCGACGAAAATTTCCGGGAACTGTGATAGACAGTATGCTTCCTTATGAACGCATCAGAATCTTGGTTTGCTGTTTTATTTTTATTTTACTGTCTTACACGTTTTTTGAAGGATTGAATTATCTGCTGCTTCATCTTCATCTGTTTTTTTTGTGTGTTCAGATTACTACTCGTGGACTTTTTCGTTTTGATGTAATTCCGAACGTATGAAATATTGTGAAGGCGGAAAAGGATGAAGATCAAGATCTGAGGCGTTTTTCAGACAACCCGAAGTTCCCGAAATTGCTTGGTTCAACTTTTATTAGACCAGAGTTACAGTTTATGAACCCAATTGACGGGTTCTTCCTTTCCGTGTGTGGGAATGTGCGGGTTTTGTTTTCTGCTATTGTAACGAGCGTAACACGAATGAAAAGGTACAGAAGCTGTCAAAAGCTTGAGAAAAGCTTCAGATAGCCAGGTAAGGAAAAAAATACGTGTTTTAAAATCTTGAGTTTGAAAAGGATAACGTATAAATATCCAACGGACTGAAATGTAAGACTCCGATCTAAATTTAATGATTTCAAGCAGGACGAAGTATTTGCGGAAGCGCGAATAATCCGCGCAAAATGTTCTAGTTTCTAAAAAAAAAAAAAGCACACGATTCTTTCGTTAGAAAGTGCAGTTGCTCAATCGAAATATTTTTTTCTTAGAATTCATATGGTGGGTTTTTTCATTAGTGAGTCTTCTAATGCTCATCATCCCGGAGTGAATCATTTTCATGGACATCAGTTATCAAATCTGAAAGTTTTAATGAACAATCCGTTTTCTTATATGCTGACCGTGTTTCGCTTCAAATCGTGAATGTTTTCGGCACAGTTCGCTGTATTTCGTACTGTATTCACTTCCAGGATGTTCACTTTTGAGAGACTGTCCAAGGTATGGGATCCCTTTTATAAACATGAAAACATCTACGCTCAATTGGATGAAGAATTACGAATGTCCTACATCTCCACTGGTTCCGGGACGATACGAGAAGAAGCCCAAAAGGACATTGAGAAAGTTTTCGACGTCGTGTGCAATTATCAGAAGTTACCCGTCAAAAAAGCCGTCGAAAAGGTATTTTGACGATTGTTTGGATTATTTTGGCGATTTTTGCGTTACTGACAATAAACGGGGTACTGATTTGAGAGATATCATGAGCAGCCGAATCCGAGACGAATTTTCATACAAATTCTGAACTTCTCAGGAGACATGCTTTTTTTTGCCGAATCAAAACAAGCTTTCTTTTCTTCATGAAGAATGAATAAAAAATGTTACAAATTTTAAAGAAATATATTTTCAGATCTGTTCAAAGTTCGTGCTCTGAATAAACGACCAGTCATATTTTATTTGATTGAATTTTTCCGATGCGGATGTTTTTCGAGGGTGATTTTTTTCAAAGGTCGTGATTGAAAAAATGATGTGATCTATGATCGCGCGTAAAAGTTAAAAATTGGTTTTAAATAAATTACGCATAGTATAGGCATTAAAAATGCATTTCAAAATATATTTTCAGATGTGTGATATTAGCTGAAATCGTTTCTTCGGAATTATGAAATACAGTAGAGTACTGCATCTTTGTTTTTAAAAATCGACTTCTTTAACGGGAAGGTTACAATATTAAAAACATTTTCTACAATGAAATAAAACTTGTAATAATATTACTGCTGTACAATGAAAAACATTCCAAACATGTCATTTGCAGTTATTCAAGTGAAATTGTCATCTGTGACCTTGCGAACAACTTTATACTGACCAGGATACAGCTGGTACCTCGCAATTCGACTGTCCCGCAATTTGAGAGTCAAATTTTTCAGGGAGGTTGACTTAGAATTTAACCCTTGCCCCGCAATTTGACCTGCTTTCGCCAATTTTCTGCATTTTTGTTCGTATATTTTTGAATTTCACAAAGTGTCTTGCAATTTGACCCTAGTCCGGCAGTGGATTAGGGTCAAATTGCGAGGCACCACCCGTATTTTATCCGAAAAAAATATTCATGAACAGAAACAGCAGCGAAAATTCGCGGAGTGGTGATTCGAATATTTTCCATGAAAAGAGTTCTGTATAGCGAGTGACTATTTTATTTCTATACATCCGTTGATATGAGAAAATTTTAATCATCCTGATCGAAGCTCGGAACGTTTATTTGATTCCGAATTCAACTTTTGCACAGACACCGGAAAGCCCAGAAGTTTCTCCGGTCAACAAGAAACTTCTTTACGCCATGGACGAAGTGGTTTCGAAAGAACAGACTTATGTTTGGTCATTGGAGCGAATCCGTGACGGGTTCATGACTCCACTGAGCGACTACATCTGTCCGGATCAACACAACGTGATCTTTTTCAAGGTAGCTCAAGAAGAAGAAGAAACAAGACGTGCTTTTGCATATCTGGGTTTTATCAGGGAAGAACGCGTTTCTTTCAATTACGAAACCCATTTCAGAATTCTCTTGATTTTGAACGCTTTCCGTCGACCGTCTTCTTGTCGGTTCTCCTTTTATTTTCCTTTGAATTTCGAGGAGAAGTTGGACCGATGAAAGGGAGGAGGATCAATTTCCTCTTATAATGCGTGATTTAAAACTGTGGATCATCTAGAAAAGCGTTAATTAATTCAAGTACTGTATAATTCTTTCGAATTTAAAAAGGGGCTGTGGGAACAACATGTAAATCAGTCAAAACAGGAAATGGACAAATTGAGACTCTTTTTTGGGGCTTTTCCTACATGCTTTTGTTACTTGAAAGAATTTCAGGATAATTCAGAGGAATGACTTTTTTAAAAGCTTAGCCTTGCGATACAGTATGTTAAAGAGGACAATAAATCCTTTCCCTCTCCAATTCCGCTTCCAAGTTTCCTGATCTCATAGGACTCCACCAGGCGTTTCTGGTCGAAATACATGATTGTGTCCAGTTGGAAGAAGGCCTGGTTGATGTTGCGAAACTGTGTGCAGCAGTCATGCATGGGCGTAGTGAATTTGGAGCCACTTACGCCATTTTTGTGGAGAACCTCAAACGTGCATTGGATACTTTGGAGAAATTAAGGGCTTCCAACAAAATCCTGGACCGGAAAATTTCCGTTAGTCGTTTTTTGGGTGCAGTTTTCTTTTCCTGATGCTCCCATAAAATTTACTGGTCATCTGTTCTGTGTAATTTTTTTCGTTATATAAAGATAATATGATGCGTATCGAAATCCATACTTTTTTTGCCAGCTTATGGAGTGATTAAACAGAAAGTTTCGGATTTTTTGAAACGATTTTCTTTCACATTTTTCGATGCATTTGCTGTAAACTTCGCCCAAATGTAACTAACTTTAATTTAATTAAATTTGATGCGATTTTTGTCTTGAAATTTTTTAAAAATGAGGTTTTGAAGTTTGAAGAAGGGTTTTTGCTTAAAATCATCCAGTTCATCTGTAAATTTCGCCTAAATTTGACGACATTTTTTTCTATTAGGAATGCGAAGAGTCTCAACCAGATGGTGTCCAGCCGTTGTCCACTCGACTCCTGGTCCCGATTCTACGTTTTCTCAAGTTCCATCTTTTGCTGAAAGCCGTCGCAGATGCTGCTGGACCGGTATCTTCGATATGAAAGGCTCAATATTTTCTAATTTTGCTGTATTTTATCATTTAAAACTGATTCAAGGATCACCCGGGGTTTCCGCAACTGCAATCAGCGCATGAAGCCATCAAGAAGCTGAGCCATTATTTGAACTCCATTGAACGGGAGAGAAATGAGTTGGACGCTGGGAGAATCCTGAAGGTTACCACTTGTTTCATTCAATTATTTACTTATTTAAGAACATTGAATACGATAAATAAGGCTTGGCGTGTTCAGGGCCGGATTAAACCATATTTTGGTCTGATTCTGCACAAAAAATGGGCTTAATTTTCCTTACCGAAAAGGAATTTTCCTCACACAATTAAAAATAGTAGAGAACAAATGATATCTGAAGGCTAGAATTCAATCACACATAGATATGGTAGAATTCCACCTCAATAAATCTCATTACAATACACTTTTCTTATAATGCATTTTTCTTGGTCCTTGCAGTTTCTCCATAGGCACCATGTTATGGAAATCTCACTGTAATGAACTCATTCAGCCCGTTCTCTAATTATAACAAAAGGTTGGGCTTGATTCTGCAGTGCATAGACTTTAGCAGTTATTTCATAAACGGTGGAAGGAATAAGAAAAAATATGAAAATGTGCAACATTCCAATTTATTGAAAGGCTAAAGATTTTTGTCGCAAAGGTTTGGTGTTCAAAAAATGCTCATCATTAAAAAAAAAAAAACTTGCAGCATTCACATTATAATGCAGTGAGGGGCTCCACAAAAAAGCAAAGAGAAATAGCATTCAGCAACTTGGAAATCTCTGTAAATTTTTTATATTGAAAATTATGAAAACTGGCAAGATTGAAAGATAAAGACATATAAGGATGCAAGGTGAAAAGGGGTTTTCAGGGGGGGGGGGGGTGTTCAAAAAGCATGTCCATTGCAAAAAAGGGACACTTGGATTTATTCTGGAACCCAGAACAATGACAAAGGGGGGAGGGGGAGCCATAGGTAGCAGGATAAGGTGGCACAGCAGGAAATGGATTGAATAAAATTAATTTGTTGCATCACAATTGTTTATAAATCACTGATGTTTCAGAAATGAAATATCATAATTTTTTTTGGCACCAAAAAATCACTTCAGAAGATTTTTGAGGCCACCACAGGCTTGTGAAGTAGGGACAGGAGTGACACATTTTATACCACCACCAGTGGCATGAGTGGAATTGAAATTTTTGATTCAATTTTCTCCTCCCCATGATTTGTTGGCGCTGCCTCTTCCTGTTTTTGGTGATTATGGCCTAGATCTCTTTTTTAATGCAGTAGTGATTGTGTGCTCTCATCTGATTTTTATATCCTTGATCTGGTTTCCTCTTCAAGGGTTTTTATGTGTAAAAACCCTTGAATGAATCAATTCAAGTACACTGCTGCAGTGTACTTGAATTGATTCATAGATGTCTGATTTTTACAATCCTAAATACAAAACATTTCTCTTTTCTGCCTTTGTAAAGTTTTCATACTCTCTCAAAAGTTTTGAATTCCCCAGCTCAGGAATTTTAAATTTGAAATTCCCCAGTTTGGGGAATTTCATTTTCAAATCCTCTGAGGGCCTATTTGCCTGGTGGGCCTAATGCTACAGCATCAATAGCACCCACCTTAATCTGGCCCTGGGCGTGTTTGAGAACTTTAGTACCAGGTGTCTCATGTGGTGTTCTTTTTTTTTCTGCTGAAACTCTGTAAAGTGCCGAAAATCTTCTGGACCACAGTCCATCGTTGATACGGAGCTAATGCCTGTGAATCCTGACGTAAAATATGCAAAAATCCCTCAAGTTCAAATCAATAATGCAAGTCGCAATCATGTATTCGGTTTTTACAAAATCTGGTTCTTTCAAGGAATCATACAAAAAAAAAACTTATGGTGTACTTGATGTTAAATGAAGAATGAACAGAAAGCTTCATTTTCCACTTTTCAGCATTCACAAGGTTCAATCAACATTCCTACAAACAAATCCCCTCCCCACAAAAACCCAAATCCATTCAAAGGCATCCAATCACTTCAGAATGGGAAACAGAGAAAAAGAAAATACATTCCATGATGTACAACTGCACAACTGATGTATATGCGTATACCCCTTCTTTCCTTGACATTGAAAACAAAATATCAATAACAAGAATTGCCGCATAAGCCAGAATTATAGCAATTGCAGCAGTTACTGAACCCAATTTAAAGCAGAAGGTTTTCAGCCTGTTCCCAGATAAGGTTTAGTGGAATGAACAATTTATAAAGAGAATCTTTGATAAAGGCCAACAGATGTTGTCAAAAATGAAACAAAATCCTTGGACAATGCATGGTGTTGAAAAAATTCCGCATTTATTTTGATTCAATTGGCAGAATAAAATGGTCTTTGCCAATTTGCGAGCGAGTGGAGATGCAATCATGCTTCGTTACTCGTTATCCCTCAAAGGAAGGTTGCTGTGGGCTGACGGACCAAATTCGAAATTTAGGTGATTATCAATTTCCCTTTGTATACGAGGGTTCGAATAAAATTTCTCGGAATAGAAATGAAATTGGTGTATAATCTAGCTGAAAAAATTTCCTTTAGGGAAAACATATTCTTTGGCACAAAAAAGCCCTTTCTGACAATTTTTTTTGGATCTTTTGCAAAACTCTGCCAGGATGAATTTTGCAAAACAATAAAAAAAAATCGTCAAACAGGGCTGATTTTGTTGGGCCAAAGAATATGTTTTCCCTGAAGAATATTTTTTCCAGCTTGATTATACGCCATTTTCATTTCTATTCCAAGAACTTTTGTTAGAACCCTCGTATACGTTATGAATTTGGTCTTTTCTTTTCTGCCGAAAAGAGAATTATGTACCATCGAATTTATTCAGAATGAGACACGTGTTCCTGCTTGGATGCACGATGCTCGTCTGCAAGGGGATGAAAAATGAAGAATTCGACTGTAGGGAAGCTATTCCTTTGGTTCATCATCACGTTCGAGTCTCGGAAGACGTGCCGGTGCTTTGGGCCCTCATAGATGACTTCACGGACACGGAGTTTTGGTTCAAATGTGACACAGAAGCGGAGACAAACAGCTGGATTGCTGGTGTCAACAGAGCCATGTGAGTTTCATTGATTCAGAATTTATCTCAATCGGTGGACAAATTTCTCTGGAAGGATTTTCTTTGTAGGAAAAAAAAATATTTGGTCCCAGATATGCTTAGGGTTATTATTAAGAACCATCTGAAGTATAGGGGTTCTTTTAAAAAGGATTTCGAAATTCAAGGGACTATAAAAAATTCTTTGTAAAGAGAATTTCATTTTACAGAGAGAGTAAAATTGCAGTCTTATCTAGACACAATTTTAGATGTCTGATGGCAAGGGAGCGTAAATTAATATGATATGTGTGACCAAGTTATGCATCAATAAGATTTCTGATTTTTCTGGTCAATACAGTGTAATAAAACTCCGTTTTAAAAAACATTTTCATAATAATTGCTGCATCACGACGGATTTTTAAAGCAGAAATTTTCTCATTGGGACTGTATTTTATAAAAATCTCATTTTAATAAACTTGGTTTCCCTTGTGATAGTATAAAAATGGTTTGCCTTGAGTATGTGTGCACGGGTCATTGTAATATTTGCTGATTGGCAAAATATGACAAAATCTGACATGAGCAGCATAGAAACTTAATGAAATGGGGGCCATTCAGAGATTTTCATATAGAAAATTCAGTATTTAAAAAAGGTATGCTGCATAAAATTCTGCTCAGAATTCTTAAAATGGGTGCTCTCTTTCGAATAAACAGCATGTTTGAAAAAGTATTGCTTTATTTCAGGGAACATTTACACTTGTGAATACAGCAGAAGTGCTCTTCTTCCATATGCTTTTCTGTTTATATTTCAGCTGTACAGTATCAATAAATTTCCAGCAAACATTATTTGAAGCCAGAAGGTTAAAATTAGAGAAGAGTACAGTATTATTGAAAACGAGGCCATGCACTGTAGCCCTTCAAGGACTATGCCACTTATTTCTGGATAACTTCACCCTTCAACATCTTCAGAAAGTTGGAGAAAGCATGTTAGATCTTATTTAAGAGCACCTCCTGCTGTTGGAGTGAAAATGCATGTTTGGGATTCTTTTTTTTAATTAACAGCTTCAAAGACTTGTATATTTTAATTGAATAAATTCTGCTGAATATTTTAATGAAGTTATTGATTGCACATGCGTGTAATATTTTTTTCAGAATTCACCGCTTCGAATTAAAATCCTTATTTTTCAAAGTCCCTTGATAACCCTTAGAACTTCCAAGTTTGTGAGTCTCCTTTAATGTGGAAGAAAATTGGGAAAACGACTTGGTCATTTTCCTTCTTGAAAGAAATAGTCCTTATTGTACATTATTGATCAGCAAACAGTGCACTTGAGTGTTGGAGGGAATTCACTGTGATCCAGATCTTTTTCTTGTTTCGTTCTGTAGCAGAATAATTGATAGAAAAGATTATTGGACACCAATGAAGAATTGAAGAGCAAAAAAATGAAATAAAAAATCGCATCCTCCTCTTGTGATGGCAAGTGGCAGTTTATCATCTTTTATGAACCAACCCTCGTACTTATGCCTAACGTCAAACTGTGCCAAAATTGGGTGCCAACTATATATCCTCCTAATTTTCGTTCAATTTTCCTAATTTTTTTTTTTTTTAGTGAATACGCGTCAGCTATTTCTGCGCCGTTTTTTTGGCGGTTCCACGGTCATTCTTTTGTGGCAGATTCCTGTGGGCCAGGAATACTGTGCGATTATTGCGACTCTCACCTGGACGGAGTGGAAGGTAATGGACTCCATTGCTTGTTCTGCGGCAAGAAAGCTCACGGGACTTGCGTTAGTCTCATCAATGATTCTTGCCAGGAAGAAGACACTTTGAAGCTCAAGAGCAATGCTGTCCTGGAGCAGGAGATTGTCGATTTTTTGAAAGACGAATGTTGGTATGTCCTTTTTTTCATATTGCGAATATATCCCGCAATACTGCAGTTACATCGTTGAACCTCGGGAATTCGAATGTACAGCAGTGAGATGTGGACATAATTTGTGCATCTAGAGTGTCCCTAAGTTGAATTGTTCCTAAGTCAAGTCTTGTTTTCCCACAGACTTACATTAAATAATTATTAATTGGTGTTTTATGGAAGAAATATTCTCCAGAATTCCATGAAAAATTTTGGTTTGCCACTTGAATTTGATTCAGGGAATATCTTTTCAACCCAATAAGAACATTTGGAGCATTGAATTGTACAGTATACTGCTGTACAGTGGTGCCTTGCCAAACGACCACAATTTGTTCCTGACCCATGGTCGTTTGGTGAAACAGTTGCAAGGCAGATCACGTTTTCCCTCAAGGATCAATGTAAAACTGAATAATTGGTTCCTGAAAAAAAAATTCTGGCAGAAAAATTTAAAAATTGGCATAAACTTTCTAATAACAAAGCACAGATTCCTAAAAACACTGTCATAGTTCATTCAAATGCTTTTCCTCATTAAATTGCCTTGCTATTGTTCAAAAATTGACCCACATAATTAATAGCAATTGTACTTCATGCGTATGCAACATCTATGAGTTATGCAGGAGTCAATTTTCCTGCATAGCTTTGCATAGATGTCACTTTTGCATAAGGTACATTAAGCAATTTCAGGCCTAGAATATCATCAATTACAATTTCCTTCCATTCATCTAACTTTCCCTCAACAAAAATGCTTGAGAAATAACCATTTTTGTTGAGAAGAAGAAACAAGAGCATTACATTTTTTTTATTCTACATAAATTAGTTCAAGGGAAGACCAGAAAATGTTTGGTAGGTGGGCAAATCCAATTTTGATGTGATTTTTTTTTGTGCCAGGAATAGGATTCAAATGCCTTACTAACTTTTTTGTACAGTTTTTCAGAAAATCAAGGGAGTAAGAAAGGGAATGAATTTCCCAATGGATGGAAGATGTCTTCTGTATTTTGCCTTCCTTTGGTGCCATCCTTAATTTTACCATTATCTTTGATTTTCTTTTGCACTTAATTCTCTGCAAGAATGTAAAGAAAAAGTTAGTAGGGCATTTCCTGGGAAAAAAAAATTCAGGTCAAAATCAGGGTTGCCCACCTAGCAAGAAATGATTGCTAGGCAACAATGGTCGTTGGGCAGGACATTTTTTCTAGGTTCTTGATGGTTGTTTGGTGGATCTGTTGTTGGGTGGTGCAGTTGTTTGGCGAGGCTCCACTGTACAGTTCATTGAAATGTTGGCATCTGTCAAAATAACAACCAAGTCACAAAGAGAGAAGGAAGTCCAATTGTGCTATAGGTAATTTCTTTTTAAATCAGCTGAATGGATGGGAAAGTGATGGGAAAAGTACCAAAGACTTTTTCTTGCATGGATCATAGGGTTAAAAATATATGTTTCTTGCAATGAAGCCTAATAAAAGTCAATTTTCCTAAAATTTATTGGCAATTTTATCATGCAATGTCCTCATGTTGAGTCAGTGTCCATATGTTGGTCCTTTTTATGATTTTTCATTGAAAAATAAGTGTCCCTATGTCGAATTGTACCCATTTCAAGGTGTCTGCATGTGGGGGTCTCACTTGTATACTTTTTTCAAGTCCCTCTCTGTATTCCCTTAGAAACCATGCATGAAAAACCTCCCTAACTCAATGGCTTTCTCTCTCTCTCAAACCTCCATAACTTGTATTTTCTGCTGTTGGAGGCCATTTGACTATGAATTTATGTACAGTATATGGGGAAGAAAAGGCAGTACAGTGGGCCCCCAACTTACGACGGGCCCATGTTACGTCGGTTTCAACTTACGACGCTTTTTTTAATATAAAAAAACCCCCAACTTACGTCGGGGTTTCATGATACCACAGCTTCTGAGGTTTTTCAGCTCCCTCCCACCAACCATTTTTTTGGCGCCATGCATGCTCCAAAGGTTTTCCTGGGAGGAAGTGAGTTTTTTTGTGTGCCAAGGTTCATTCCTAGCCAGATTAAACTGTTAATAGTGTGAGATGGTGCCATGCACAGGAAATAAATTGTCCTTAAGTTTGGAAATTGCTGTGTTAGGAGCATTTTTTAAATTTTGTGTGTGAAATATAAAGGCAATTTTAGTTTAATATTTTTTTTCTGGAACAAATTAATTTTTTTATAATGTAATCTTAAGGGAAATAGGGTTTCAACTTACAACGGCCCCATGTTATGACGTCCATCCTGGAACGGATTGATGACGTAAGATGGGGGCCCACTGTACAAATGTATTGTGGTGTGTTTTGAGAGGAATTGACCGTTACCTCAAAGTTCAGTATCCTGTCAGCTCATTCAAGAAGGAATTCCAGGCCCTGAAATTCATCAATTACAATTCTTTGTTATGCTTCTTTATTTTCCCAAACAAAAATGTATATTTCCCCGCCTCAAAATCTCCCAAACTCCTTTTTTTAAATGCTTCCTTGAAGTTCGAGTTGAAGAAATTCGACTTTTGTTTCAATGGTTAGTCTGTCCTCCGTTTATGATTGATTGTCAGAGAGCAATAACTTGCTGGGCGTAATTTTGGTAACAGAGAAATTAATTTGTCATTAAATTCCCGGGTCTCTGCTGCATGGACTCAAACTTTTGCCCACACCTGTTAAAAAAAATTACTGTATTGTATTCTTAAAAGATTCAATTTTTTATTGAAGTGAATTGAAACTCGGATGGTGTGTAAAATAAACGTTTAGCTGAAACAGTTCAAGGTAGTATAAAACACACTTTTAATACCTGTATCATCGTGGATCGTCAATTGCTTTAAAATGCCGAAAAGACTGAAATGCCGTATCACATTCGTCGCGGATGAATTTCATTTAAGTTTTCGCCTTGTAGTTAAAATTAAACTGAACAATTTCTTTTTTTTAGCAACACAGCCTGTTAGACTTCGTATCTCTCTTGTGCCCATAGGGAATTCTACAAAGTTTCTGATCGAATCAAAAATATTTTCCGAAAAAGGTTCGTTGAAAATGAGAATGCCGGGGACCTGCAGGCGGGAATGCTGAATCCTCAAGTGCCAAACGGAACGTTTTTGGCGAGATGCAGTCGAGGCGGAAATGGTGTAACTTTTTGCATCAGGTCAGCATTTTCAAAAGTAAATTTATTGTACTGCATATATTCCGTTTGTTGAGAGTTTCATCGTGAGTAAATTTTTTTTTTTGCTGCTTAGGAATTCTGGAAAAGTCTTCAACATGAAACTGAAACAGATTCTTTACAAAGATATTCGAGGACAATATCAAATTGTTTACGGGATAAGCGAAAATTTTGGATTTCATTGTCCATTGCATATAAGCCAGTGGTGCCGTGAAAACTCTTTCATAATTGATGGGTGAGTTTTTTTTTGTGATAATACTCATTTTCCTGCTTTTCTTTGCTTGCTCTGGATTTCTATGTTGAAGCACAAATAAACTTACGTATATGTATAATTACCATGAATCTTTCTGAACACTACAAAGCTGATACAATAATTGTTCAAGTATTATTACTGATCAAAATTTATCTATACTGCTTGCATCTTTTGGGGGTCCCAGAGACCTCAGTGACAAAGATTTGGATTTTAGTGAAATAAAGTGCAGTAGACACAATTGGCTGTTTGTGGCCTGAGGGTTTCAAACACCTCAACAAACTGTATATGTTCTTCTCCAATAATGTCAAAGTTCAGAAATGTCACACACAAAAACCAGGTCTGGTCTCTCCAGTAAGGTTCAGAGCAGGATTGATTCCTTCTTGTGATGATCCTGCTCAGATTCAGGTCCTCCTCAGTGGAAAGTTTGTCCAAGGCTTTCCATATCAACGTGTGACTACTTTTATGTTTCCGATTCTTGCTAATTCCTTTGACCAAGTGATGATTCACTTGGTGGAATGATTCCTGAAGATCATTATCTCAAGGGTTGATTTTTTGTGTGGAAATTCCTTTGAATTATGTTTTCTAGTTATGTTTGTTTCTTCTGTTGAATGAATGAATGAACAGAAAACTTTATTTGCTGCTTTTCAGCGTTCACAAGGAATAACCAGAACTCCTTCTTCTGTTTGTTAACTAATACAACATGGTATTTTGTAGGCCAGATCAAACTGTTGTGCCTTGTGTTTTGGGCAACATCTAGTCAACCTGCAACAGCATCACTGAGTTTAAAAATATTTGCCCTTCAAAATTGGTTGCCAGAGTCATGAATGCTTTGTAAAAAAAACTTTTTAAGCGTAAAAGTTGGAAGAATCAATTGACTTTTGAGAAAAAAAAATATTGAATGAATAGTTATGTCAAGCAACTATAATTCAGTTGTGAACGTGTATGAAAATGAATCATCTCATCACAGTAAAAAAATACAAAACAGACATTCAGGCTCTCATATATAGGAATAAACCTTAATTATGGTGTTATCCAAAAACTATTTTACGAATGAGGAAACAACGATGATCAGTCGTATTACAAAGATATTCGAGGACAATATCAAATTGTTTACGGGATAAGCGAAAATTTTGGATTTCATTGTCCATTGCATATAAGCCAGTGGTGCCGTGAAAACTCTTTCATAATTGATGGGTGAGTTTTTATTTGTGATAATACTCATTTTCCTGCTTTTCTTTGCTTGCTCTGGATTTCTATGTTGAAGCACAAATAAACTTAAGTATATGTATAATTACCATGAATCTTTCTGAACACTACAAAGCTGATACAATAATTGTTCAAGTATTATGACTGATTAAAATTTATCTATACTGCCTGCATCTGTTGGGGGTCCCATCAGAGACCTCACAGACAAAGACTTGGATTTTAGTGAAATGAAGTGTGGTAGACACAATTGGCTGTGTGTGTCCAGTGGGTTTCAAACTCCTCAACAAACTGTATATGTTCTTCTCCACTAATGTCAAGTTCAGAAATTTCACACACAAAAACCAGGTCTGGTCTCTCCAAGGTACAGAGCAGGATTGATTCCTTCTTGTGATGATCTTGCTCATGTTTAGGTCCTCCTAAGTGGAAAGTTTGTCCAAGGCTTTCCATATATTGAGGTGTGACTACTTTTTGTGTTTCCAATTCTTGCTAATTCCTTTGACCAAGTGATGATTCACTTGGTGGAATGATTGCTGAAGATCATTATCTCAAGGGTTGATTTTTTGTGGAAGATTCCTTTCAATTATGTTTTTTACTTATGTTTGTATTTTCTGTTTGTTGACTAATACAACATGTTATTTTGTAAGCCAGGTCAAACTGTTGTGCCTTGTGTTTTGGGCAACATCTAGTCAACCTGCAACAGTATCACTGAGTTGAAAAATATTTGGTACTTCTCAGTACCCATTTTTCTTTGTCTCATGAATTCAGTATTTGTTAGGTTAGGTTAGGTCAGGTTATGTTAATTGAAAGATATTTGTAACTAACACAACCTGGCCTAACCTAACTTCACCTAACCGCCTCCCAAAATTGGTTTCTGCTTTCTTTGGGTTTCTGCTGAAACTGATTTTGGGAGGCAGTTAGGTAAAGTTAGGTTAGGTAAGGTTATGTTAATTGAAAGATATTTGTAACTAACATAACCTGGCCTAACTTCACCTAACCACCTCCCAAAATCAGTTTCAACAGAATGCAGAAAAATGAAATTCACAGTTTCTGGCAGGTGCACAGAAAGTAGGTACTGAGATAACAGGAAAGTACCAAATATTTGCCCTTCAAAATTGGTTGCTGGAGTTATGAATCCTTTGTACAGAAAAAAACTTTTTAAGCGTAAAAGTTGAAAAAATTAATTGACTTTTGAGAAAAAAATTATTGAATGAATAGTTATGACAAGCAACAATGATTCAGTTGTGAACGTATATGCAAATGAATCATCTCAACACAGTCAAAAAATACAAAACACACATTCAGAAGGCTCTTATGTAGGAATAATCCCCAATTATGTGGAAATTGCTACCATAGTTTTAGTGCTGTCCTTTCCTTCACCTGGATTTTGAATTGTAGAAAAAATTCAATTAGATGACATGGTTGGCCAAAAATGACTGACTTTCATATTAGGAATAAATATTGTTAGAATAGAATAATGATTTTGAAGGAACTATAGGGATAAACCGCTCAAATTAAGGCTGGTGAAATGAAAAATCAGCATGTTAATCTAGCTTCAAAATTTTACGAAAAAGTACATTATTTACATGTGTATGGCTAACTTATGATTAATCCATTGCTGTTTCATGTAAGTTATTTGTGTTGAAGTGAGAATGATCCGCTTTATTCATGCTGACTGATATCGTTTTCAGTTTGCGCGTTCTTTCTCTTTCGGTGGCGTTTTGTGATGCGCTCAATTTTGTTTTTCTTGTGCAGAAACTTGTTCAAGTTTGAGCTTCCCTTCAGCACTGTGATGAGGCATCTGAAATCTGGAATCAGTCAAGAAACTGCTCCTTCATCAGGTTCTTCTGCCGAGAGTTTTACTTACAGCCGTCTCGCTTCGAGAACCTCAATGATGAATGACTGACTTATTTGTCAGCCATTGATCCTCTTGGAGTAATACTTCGTCTTTCACGGTGAAATCCAGCATTATTTCTGTTTATACAACGGAATTACTTGAACAGATTTCTCAAACGGGCTTCGTTGGAATCGGATATACATTATGTGCAAATTGTGCACAGTATAGTTTCAATAGTTGAAAAGATGGCAGAAAGGGAGTTATGCTTCAAGTTTCCGAGAAATTATCCGAGGTATTGGATGATTCAACATCGGTCAGAGCTTTGATAATTTGTGATGTTTTTTTGTTGTCATTTTTTGTGATGCCTGTTTCAACCAATACCCGCGTCTATGATTTATACTGCTTTTTGAGAAATTTGAAGATTTGCAAGATGTTTGGTTGACTGTTGGATGTGATGATGGATGCACACCGTTTGAGTTTTTGGACTTCGTCGAGCGCTTTTTCCAGAATTTTACAATGCTGAAATTCGGCATTATTTTAGCTAGAAAAATTCATTGCGGAATGACTTCTGTTCATGGGCTTTTCGGAAATTCTGTTAATCACCACGAAATTTTGGGTGCGAACAGATTCATGTTGATCGATTTCCTCCCAGTTACAGTACATGATTCGGGAAAATAATTTCAATTTCATAGCAAATCTATGTAGCTGAAAGACAATTGAAAATACAGTAAATAGCTCAAAAGGATCTGTTGAATATCATAATATGCAGGGAACAGCACATGCAGAAATCAATATTTTAATTATGCATTCTTCCTTTATTTAGGTGATCACATACAATTCGTTGTAGAATTTGTCCACTCCAGATTTTATTGCAAAATATACTCGGAAAATCTTTGGCGATTTTTTCCTCAATCTCATCGACCCCATTTTCTTCGGAAATTCTCACTTTTATCGCGCTCTCCATCATTGAGGAAAAGTGTGAAGAAAATATTATTAATTTGAAAGACTTAATTTCTTAAGCCGCATAATTTCCTTGCTTTTTTACGCTATTCATTAATCATGAATACAATCCCGGAAATGTATCTCTCAAAGGAACACTTTTTCTGCCGGAAATGCACGAAATCTTGATTTCGCATTTTTGTCATGTTTGTAAAAAAATAGAGCGGGATACTTTTTGCTTATTAAATGGTCTTCTCAAAAACGCTATACTGTATTTGTGTTGTTGTCGGAATGGTGAAGATTTTTAGGCGATTCGAACGACTTTCGAAGGATACTGCATTTTTTGTTGTTTGCGAATTGTGATCGACGCGAGTACAGTATATGAAAATTGATCAAGATTCATTTTCCGAGTGCTTCGTGATTCTTCGCTTTTCGTTCCATTCTCAAGCGTTGAAATATAGTGGCTTCATGCGACATCTTTCCTACTTTCAGATAGATGGCGGAAAAAGACGAAGTGACCCGTGAGTCGGGTTCAGAGTGGTTCTCGCGGAATTTCAAGCGCCAGAGCGTCACCGAAGCCTGTTCGGGTCTCTTCAATTCCCAGCTAACCCCGGGAACAATCGCGGAGATCCAAGGCGACCCGGGTGCCGGCAAAACCTTGTTCCTGTCGCACTTCGTGTGCAACTGCATCTTGCCGAAAGATTTCTGCGGAGTGCCTCTGGATGGTCTGGAAACGAGCGTTCTTCTGGTCGACTGCGATTATGACTTCAGTCTCCGCACCGTGGCTTCCATGCTTGTGGCTCGTGTCGAAGGGAAGTTCAAGGGCCGAGCAGTGAAACCGTTTAGTGGGAAAGACCTCGAAGCCCTCGTCATGTCCTCGATGCGCAGATTGTTACTGAAACGCCTGAAAAGCGTGGAAGAAGCCGGTAGTTTCGTGTCCAAGTTGCGCAGGGCCTTGATTCTTAAGCCGGACATTGCCGTGGTTGTCTGGGATAGTATCTCGGCGTTTCATTGGACGAAACCCAGGGATCAAATGATCAATCATTATTCCCTGACCGCGCGGTTGTTTAAAGAAATTGGAGTGCCGGTGATTGTGTCGGTGCAAACTTTGTTTGCTGCCAAAACACAGCTGCAGAAAGGGGAACGAGGACTCAATTGGCAGAATTTTCTGGGTCCTGCGTGGAAAGAAAGTGTTTCGCAGTCGGTCATGTTGGAGAAGATCAAGGACGAAGGGGATTTTCTGGCGCATTTCCGGGGGTCTCCGATGGAACAAACTCCGTTCGCCTTCAAGATGAACCTCAAATTATTCGAGGTGATCAGCAGGAGCGATGGCGCTGTTTGACTGATACAGTACTTTTTTTCGATAATTTTTTGTAACCATGCTGCTGCTACTTTTTTTTTTTAGATATATATGTAAGATGTATTTTTCCTGATCGATCTGCTGTCTAGCTGTTCTTATTGACAAAATCCATTTTTTATTGTTCTAGGTTTCAAATCGCCTCGTTTATCTCCTTGAAAAGTCCGATGAGCTCGCGATTTTCTTCGCCAGCATGAGTAAGATTACTATATATGCCAGCTATTTTTCGAATTTTCTTTCTTTTTAGGGAAAGCGTATACAGCTGCAATAAGTTCATCTGATTATGTTTCTATTGTATATTACACAGCATCTATATAATTGCTCACCAAGTCCAATTCGACAAAAATTTCGTAAGAAAATCGCAGTTGACTGCTGTTGTATGTTGATTTTCTAATATTTGATAGTGCTTGAAGAAATAGAGCTACTGTATTTATATTGACAAATTGTAAAAATAAATTTCAACACTGTATACATTTCTGTAAGTCATAATCAATAACGGGCTAATTTCATCCCTTTTTTAAATTGTGTTCCCAAATAATGTGTGCAAAATACAGGTGGTGCCCTGCAATTCAACTCTAATCCATAGCCAGGCCAGGGTCAAATTGTGAAAAGGTTAAATTGCAAGATACAGGTGGTACCTTGCAATTCAATGCCAATCAGTTGCCAAACTAGGGTCAAATTGCAAGACATAACTTTGTGAAATGTAAAAATATAAGGTAAAAAATAAATTTAAAAAGTAGCCAGTAGGCAAAGCAGGTCAGATTGTGGGGCAAGGGTTGAATTGCAAGTCAACCTCCCTGCAAATTCAACTGTCAAATGGCAGGATGCTTGAGTTGTGGGAGGTTGAATTGCAGGAGGTCAAATTGTGCAAGGTACCACCTGTAATATCAAATTCAATGTACTGTATTATACTGTACATTGAAATTGATGTTTTGGGTCTCCATGTAGGTCAAATTGTGGGGCACAAGTTGAATTGCAAGTTGACATCCCAGCAAATTTGTCCATTAAATTGCAGGTCAGACAAATTGCAGGATGTTGAATTGTGAGGTACCACCTGTACAGTATACAGTATAGCTAGACTTATTCTTTGTTTCTTGACCTACTTCTGATGCCAGAAGATCAGAACTCTGTGTGGTTTTCTTCTTCACAGTTATTTTCTGCATTTTATGAAGTTGAGAAAAAAGTTTATTCATATTTCTGGGATTTTATTCTTATCTTTTGATGAAGAGGAGAACCAATTGAATCTGCTTCCATTGAATTCTATGTAAAAAAAAAAGAAAGTGATCCATTATCTGGATGCTCCAACATAAGGACAAGGTCCAAACATGGATTATGTATGCATCTTGAGGCCACACTATAGTGGCAGTCATATTTGTTCTCCGATTTACAGCTATATAACTGGCACTCTGGAAAGCAAAATCAGGAGATGAAGAAGTCTTTGGAAAGATATGATGTCCCTTATTTCATCACAGCCATTTTTACACATATTGCAACTCAAGCAACCAATACTGAAAATGCATTTCTCTCCCAGTTCAAACACTGTAAATCAATATTTTGACAAAAGCTCAGAAATCCGTGCATTATCAAGAATGACGCATCTTTGAATGCGTTTGGGAAGTGATCGAACAGTTTTCAACTTCCACTTGAAAGGGTTACCTATATGCACATAGAGGCTGGAAACATATCAAAGAGTTTCATCAACCTTTTGTGCGTCCATCAATAAAATACAGTATACAAGGGCAATATAATCATCAGCATATATGCAACCAATGAAGGTTTTCACCAGTTTCCAGCACAAGCAATCGAGAAATGCGAAAAAAATAAATTAGAGTGCATCATACTTCTCACTCCGATGAACCGTTGAACCGTTACACAGTATCTGGTAATTTATCCCTTTTACGTATAGTCTCTTTTCTTATGCAGCCCGTTTTTTTTCGTTAGTCCAACGAGGGAAGACGCAATTTCTTTTTTTTCCTTTTTTTGCTCGAAGAATCAATCAAAGGACCAAAAAAAAACGAAGACGGGCGTTTATACGTACTTTGTTTTTCTCGCTGCACCTCCATATCATCATCATCATCACCAGCAAATAATCAAAGACTGACCGGATTTGATTTCATCTATATATATATATATATATACTTGCTGCCATCATCACTTATCGATCCCCCGAAACACAGCGTGCATGGCGGCGTCCAGCAGCAGCAGCAGCAGCAACCCCCAGCAGCATCAGCGAGGCAACGTACCCGGGCATCACGGCGAGGAATTCAGCGCCGCCACTTCCGGCCTGGCAGCCGCCACTCAACGACACGCGCGGGCCGAGGCGGTCTTGATTGCCGACCACCACCGGGAAACCGATACTGCCGATAATAATATTAATGATGGCGGCGGCATTCTTTCGGCGGCGGCAGCGACTCAACGTCACCAGCAGCAGCGGAAAAAGGCCGGCAACGACTTGACGAATCCGAGGTTTTCCATGTTCCCGAGCTCTCCTGCTGTGGCGGCGGCTGCAGCAGCTGCGGCGGCGGCCGCCTCGTCTCAGCAACAACACCACCATCATCATCATCATCAGCAGCAACAACAACAGCAACATCATCATCATCAACAGCATCATCACGTGCATGCGGCTGCTGCGGCGGCGGCTGCAGCTGCTGCACCCGTGCATCAGTTGCAGCAGCAGTATTTGCAGCTGCAGGGCCAGATGCTGGTGATGCAGCAGCAGTTGTTGCAGGAGCGGGCCAGGTTGGCGCAGCAGAAGCAGCAGTTTCCGTCCAGGGAGTTTGACGAGACCAATGTGTATGTGGCCCACTTGCCCATGGACATGACGCACGAGGAGTTTTTCGAGCTCATGAGTCGCTTTGGCACGGTGGTGTCGAGCAGGATCCTGGTGGGGGAGCATTGGCGGAAGAAGGGCGTCAAGGGCGTCGGTTTTGCCAGGTGTGAATTTACATACTTTACTCTTGAATATTGGCAATAATTCGATGATGCTGAGGCATCTCGAAATACAGTCGAACCTTGTACAGTTTTGAACTTCTCTAATTCGAATTTTTAGGGACCAGGACGAAAAATTGAAACTTTCCTGTTATCTCAGTACCTCATTCCTAGACCGCACTACCATCCAGACAAATCTTTAGGACAAGTTTATAATCACAATGACCTACCAGAAACTGTGAATTTTATTTTTCCACATTCTGAAACAGGAAAGTAGGTACTGAGATAACAGGAAAGTAGGTACTGAGATAACAGGAAAGTACCAAAAATTTGCCTCAAGGTTTCAATTTTGGGAGGTTTTATTCAAGGAATCAAATCATTTTTGCTGCGAGGATAAGATAAAAAAATGCAGGAAATTGTTAATGAGGATATTCTGAGCCTAAACTTGCTTCTTGATGAGTCCACAGCTTTCTGAATTTGGATGCTGGGGTTCATTTGCTTAATTGGTTGTTAAATTTCTTTTAAGATGCATAAAATTGTTTGTTTAATTGATTTCCTCTTCTGCATTTCAAGGAAATAGTGAAAAAAAAGCCTCAGAAAATCCAACTTGGAGGTTTTGGTGAAAAAACTTGATATAGAAAGGTTTTCAATGCATTGTTCACAAAGGAATTCAGACATTAGGGACTTGTAAATTTTTCTAGTTATGGAGGTATTTGACTTGATCTTTCTCTTAGACTACTTAAAGGTTCAACAGTACAATGGGCCCTGGGTCGATGAAATGCTTGTTCAACAAACTTTTGTCTGGAACCAATCAAGTTTGTTAACCAAGGGTCAATCCATGTATAGCCAAGATGGCTCCATGATGAAATCCCGTAGGAGAAAAAATCCCGCAGCCCAAAAATCCCGTCAGGCCAAAAATCCTGTAGGCCCATAAATCTCACGGGGTCCAAAAATCCTGTAGGTACAAAAATCCCATATACTTCAAAAATTGAGAAATTTTCTCAGAGTTTTCCTTCCAACTGCCTGGGATGAATGCAAATACGGTATGGCAGATTATGAAATGGTGAAAGTGCAAGGGGTTTCCTTCCAAGGTTTAGGAATTACCTCTCTCAATATAGAACCTCAATTTCACTTCTATTGTATATTGAAACAACTTCACTTGTACTGTATATTGAAATTTAAATTTGACAAAACAAAATATCATTATGCAACTGTACTTATGGGTTTGTAACGGGGTCCCCGGGCGACGAAAGCCCGGGACACGAAAGCCCCGCGCGACAATAGCCCTGACACGAAATCCCCGCCATACCCGCGCACAGCTGTAACGAAAGCCCCGCCCGAACTTTTTTTCAGGACTGGTTGTCTTCGGTAGTCAGTTTGGTAGTCGCCGCTGGTTAAACTTCATTACTTTGCTACTGATTGAGGGAAGTACATGAGCACTTGAAGAAAAACATTGATTAAAAAAAAATGAAACAAAACAAATAACAAACGATTACAAAAGAATAAAAAAAAGAAGGGAAAAAGTTTTATTTACAAAAAATCAAGAGTCTTTGAAATATTTTCCAAGAAATCTGAACATTCAATAAGTCGGCTTTGATAATCTTTGCACAATTGACGCAGTTTTTCTGGCGATCTCTCTCAAAAGTCGACACTTGCTTATGTGGAATGACACCATCTTTGTCAAATTTCTTCAGCGTTGTAGCAACTGATGCAGGGTCTTGTTTCAGGCAGCAAATTAGTAACCAAATGGTGGGATTTTTCCATTTTTGGGACGATCAAGTCAAGTGCCCAGAAAAATTGCCCCAGTTGTTTTCACCAGACGACCCCCAACATTTCCGCCACAGAAGTGGAACATTCATCAGGCTGTGCTCAATGATCTTGGCACAACTAACAATTTCAGTGAAGCTTGAAATAGCTATTTCAATGGCCTGGTTGGATGTTTCTGCAGGAGGTCTCCAATTAAGAAAATAAAACTCAAACCCAAAGATGACATAATTTACTTCTTGGGAACATTAGCTATAGATACAATAATTTATTTCTCAGAAGATTGAGCTTTTTTTCATTCTACTAAATTTTTATGTTGAAGTTTTTTTATGAACCATAATCCCCTTAAACTACCACAAAGCCAAAAAAAAAGAAAATGGTGGTGGCTTATACAGGTTCAAGTGTACCATATTTCTTGTACTTGAGTACCACGCCCCCTTGAGTAAGATGCGCACCTGCATTTCTGGTCCTAGAATTTGCCTAACATCCTCTAAAGGGAGCATTTTGAAAATTGTATGCTTCAGAATCAAAATTTTGACGAAT
Source organism: Notodromas monacha (assembly GCA_905338405.1). Lineage (NCBI taxonomy): Eukaryota > Metazoa > Arthropoda > Ostracoda > Podocopida > Cyprididae > Notodromas > Notodromas monacha. The sequence goes on from CAJPEX010000349.1 coordinate 66,816, forward strand.
TGAACTAATTTTTCATGTTTTCCATAGAAAATTATTAATTTATTGTTAAAATCAATTTAAAACGAGGCATTTTGAATGCCAGAACTTCACAGTATCACAATTTTCACTCCTACAATTTTGAATTTTTGTTGTTGTCGCGTTTCGAATAAATCCCAAACAGGATGTCCAGCGAGGAGGAGGCACTGGCTGCCATCAAGGGCGTGAACAACACGCGGCTGTCCGAAACCGGAGTGCTGCTCCGGGCTCGTCTCGCGTTCAAGACCGTGCGTCGAGATGGGCCGATTGACGAGGACAACCCGGACCTGTTGCAGGACCTCAGCGAGGACAACACCCGGTCCCAAGCTGCGGCGGCGGCGGCTGCTGCAGCTGCAGCTGCCGCCGCTGCTGCTGCCAGGTATATACGAGGGTTTTAAGAAAGAGTTCTCGGAATAGGAATTAACCCCTTCTGTGGCAAAGTCGGACTTTTTTTTGCAAGATTTTGGTTGCACTCAAGAGCGGAATTTAAAAAAACCCTAACAGTGTGAGCAGGGCAAAGTTGGGGAAAATCCTGACATTTTTTTTTAATTTTCCACAGAAAAATTTCACCCGAAAATGAAAAAAATGAAAACTTTAAGGCTTCCTTTTTTCCCTGGCCTTGTGTTGTTTCCCCATTCAAAGATTAAATTTAAGCTTGAAAGCCAGGAGCCCAGGTTGGAGGTTAATACGGAATAAGTCTGACTCAGGACTTTCCCAGCATTTCTTTATCATTGGATAAAATCCAACTTTGCCCTCCCCAACCTGGCAGGGGTTGCATAAACTTGTGCAAAAAAGTCATGCAGGCCAATTGGGAAATAATCTGACTTTGCCCTGGGATGGAAAGGAGGCTGCTGCTGTCCCAAGGGTTAAACTGGGCGCTCAATTGAGCTGAAAAAAAATTCTATGGGGGAAAACATATTCGTGGGCACACACAAAATAATCAGCCCTGTTCAACTAATTTTGTGTGAATGTTTTGCAAAATTCACCCTGGCAGAGTTTTACTCTCCACTCAAAAGATGAGTTCCTGCAGCAAAATCAATTATCTGAAAGAGTAATCCATTGATCACGGCAATACAGCACTCTTTGAAAAAATTACTGAAGTTTCTAGAAAAGCTGCATCTCTATGACTTTTGGAGGAAAATTAAGTATTTTTGATTGAATAATTTAAAATGATATACTGTATTCAATAAACTGCCAAACCTTTTAAACCGCCAAAACTGCTTTGGACAAAGGGTGGTGTCCTATTGGGGTTTGACTGATGTACAGTAAATTTTATGGGAAGAAATGGAAATTTTACCAAAATGCTATTTTTGTATACTTCCGGGAGTATTGCTTAGAAGCGTTTTACAATATTTTTATTTATTTATTATTCAGTGTCCTGATTTATTTTACTTCCTTTCGCATTTTGCCTCGACAGGAGTCCGTGGCCATTTGGCGCGCAGATGCACCCAGCTGCCATGTACTCTCCTTTCATGCCGTCTGCGGCGCCACCGCCGCCGCCGCCGGGCGCCGCGTCGTGTCCGGCAGCTGGCTCGTGTCTCCTGACGTCTGCTGCTGCAAGTGCCTATGGCGTCCCTGGCCCGATGGCCTCTTGGTCACCTGCTGCGGACCATGCCCAATGCTCTGCCGCCATGGCTGTGGCTGCTGCCTTACAGCACGCCAACAACGCTGCTGGCAACGCTTGCAACAAACAGGCCCAGCAACAACAACAATGGTGAAGTTTCTATTCCCAAGTTGAATCTCTCGATCAAATACGCAAGCAAGGCATGTGATGCAATTACTGTTGGATCTTTTTTTTTTTTAGTGTAACTTGGCTGAGCAAAAGTGTAGAATCATGATTTTTATTTCTTTACTGTCCAGCAGTTCTTTCAATTCCCATATGTAATTCAAAGCTATCCAACTCACAGGTTGCTCAGTTTATTTCAGTTGAATTTGACTCCCTTATAGTGAAATTTTCCGCATTTTTATTATCAAATTGGGGCTACAATTTAGAAAATGTGTCCCAGAAAACAATGCGTGGAACACAAAAATATATTTTCATTTTGCTCTCTTCAGAAGATAAGGCATCTTCCTGCAGGTGGAACATCCACTAGAGATGAAGTATTTCATTTCATATGGATAGAAATGAGCTTAAGAAAGATTTAAAAGTACTGAAATTCAATGAAGACACTTTCTGAAATCTTAAAGGATCAAGATAAACTGTTGGCCGTATATGATTTCTCATCAGAGATTCTCTCTGAATTGTTCATTCAACTATAAACATCATACAGAAGCAAGCTGAAGACCTTGTGCTTTAAATACACTTTTACTGCTCCTTTGTTTTCAATGTCAGGAAATGGGTGGGTGTATGCATACATGATGGATGTCCAGTTTTATTTTGTGGATTGTGTTCTCTTTTATTTTTGTCATCAACTTTAGCTTTGTTTCCTGCTTTGATTGATTGAATGTCTTTGAGGGGATTTTGGTTGGGTGGGGAGGGGGTGGGGTTTGGATGTGGGTCTTGGTTGTGCCTTGTGAACGTTGAAAAGTGGCAAATTAAGTGTTCTGTTCATTCATTCATTCATGAAGTATTGATAATTTGTCCAGAAAAATTTGAATTAACATACCTTCCTGAAGAAAAACAAATTGAGAAACTCTGTCTTTGAAAATGTGATCAAGAGAGAGATTCAAGTGTACCAACTGCTTTTCAAAAAGCCATTTACGTTTCAAGAAAAAGTAAGAGTAGACTTGAAACAGAAGAGCCAATAGTATTTTGAATAGGTTTTTAGTTTAAGTGGCCAGGGTGGGCCAAAAATAATTTATAGTTGTTTATTCTGACCATCACGTGGTCCGCATTTTTTTTCGAGGTTTCCCCATTTCTTTACAATTTGTGTCATAAATTGCAAGAGGTACACGAAGAAAAAATCAGCAAAGCTTGTCAGAGTTACGAGCTCTTTCTTTTTTGAACTGCAGTGCGGCTGAGTTGCAACAGATGTCGCCTGAAGTCTGGCTGCATGAACAATTTGTCGCCGGGAACTCGTGGGCTGCTGACCCGTGGAATGCTGCGTTTGGGCAATACACCCAACAACCCGGATTATACTCTCCTGTGCAACCTACTTCTCAAACCTTGTCTACGAGAGTTGCTGCTGCAGTCAGGGCTGTGAGTGAATTCTTTCTTTTCTGAACAATATAATTTCACTGAAGTGCTGCAGGTTCGAATTAAAAATAAAAGGTACAGTGATTGAACCATCGCTGCTTGTTGAATTATGTCAGATGTTGAGAATGACTTCACAGTACTTTCTGCTAGATTTAAAAATGGTTGGAAAAAATTTGAACTGCAGTATGCAGGATTTGGGGATATTCAACAAAGGATTGAATAAATTTGCACAATATTGTGTCAGCACTCAGCAGCACCCCCTGAGTGTGGAGCTATTTGTGTGACCCCACCACTGGTGTACATTGGCTATTCTGGGGTTACAACTACGAGCATGTATACCTCTGTAGATGAAATTTTGCTAATATTCCAGGGCTACATTTGGTGCACAAATGTGACATAACAGGAGCAGCACTCAAATGCACCAACTGTAACCTTGGTGCAGATTACAGTATTTGTTTACAAAGGTGACCCTGAGTAATCCTGGTGTGAACACACAATTGGTGCACATTAGGGATATACATGTGCAAAAGAAGTACTTCAGGAAACTTCAGGTGCACAGCAGGGTCACTTCATAGAATTAAAGGCATATCCCCAGTGTGCACCAATTTCCCTACTCTGGCCTGCATATATGGCTGCTACACAAATATTTTTTGCCTTACTTTTCAAAAGAGTGTGCAAAACGCTTATATTTTCTAAAAGTGTTTTAGTCTGGCTCAAGCTTTTCAAAATAATGCCACGTATATTAATTTCCAATTGTAGATATAACTATGCATAAGAATATACTGAATACTGTGTAGAGCCACAGGTTGGTAAATAATAAAACCACAGAAAAGCTAGAAATCCTGGAATGATTGGACCTGCACCTGAGATGAGTTTTAGTTTTTTCCAAACTTTTGTTTACATGCGTGGTATATATTGATTAGCTAATTAGCGTCTGTCTTTTTTTCACAGAAGAAGCAAGAGGATCGTTTGAGCAGTATGATGGAGGAGCTGAGGGTCAAGCCAAAGAAGCTAATTGTCATCACGGAGCCATTAACTGCTAGTAACACGACAAACTCCTCCAGCAATGGCGAACACCTGGACTCTGAAACCTCTTCCAGCAAAAATCGGGGGTGAGAATCTTCTCAAATGTATTATTATGATAATTACCACTACATTCCATGATTAGTTCAATTACACAAATATTAAATGGACCTACGGTATGTAAATTTTCGTATCTTTTTTGAAAAAATGATTCAACTTGACAAAAAAATTCAGTGAGACCCCACATGTGGACACCTCAACCTGCGGACAAGTTGACATAGGGACACTTATTTTCTCATAAAATTTAATAAAAAGGGCCCAACATGAGGACACTGACTTGACATAGGGACATTTTGTGTTAAAATTTCAAATGCATTTCAGGTCAAATTACAAGAATCAGATATTTCCAACCCTAAAATTGATGTAAGAAAAGTTCTCGGGCCTTCTCTCACCAATTTACCATCCATTTAGCTACTTGAAAAAAAAACCCCTCCAGCAGAGAGGAACTTCCTTCTCTCTTTTTCACTTGAATATTATTTTTACAGCCAACAGTTCTATATGTACTGTACAGACAAGGTATCAGTATTCAATTCCCCAAATGTCCATATTGTGTTTGAATACATTGATTGGAATCAGTTTAAATAGGGAGACAAATTTTTATTTTCATGGAATTATGGTAAGTATTTTTTAAATAAAACACCAATTAAAACTTATATAATGTAATTCTAAGGGATAATGAGACTCAACTTATGGACATTTTGACTTAGGGACACTCTTGATGCACCAATTATGTCTGCATCTCAGGGTCTCACTGTACTTGAAGTAGTAGTGCACAATTCCCATGAGCATATTTAATTCCTTTAGATGTGGTTATTGTGTAGCTAATTAACCCTGTGTGTCAGAATTTCTCAATGTGTTATACGTTTAGCCCCAATAACTCCTCATGGGAACTTGACAGACACTCTACTGATGATTAAAAGATGCGTCAATGGAGATTTAAAAAAGAACTCGCGTGTTTGTATTTCAACAGTTCGAGATTGTTAAACGAAATGAGAAGGAAAGGGATATGAAGAATGAAATGAGCTGTACGACGAAATTTTAGAGTCAAAATTCAATTTCCTAGCTCTGTATAAATACTGAACTCAGTGTGGCGCACATTTTCCGAAGGTGTCGACACTGTCGACCCAATTTAATACTCAAAATGAAACTAATTCATATTATTACTGCATCAGTAATCATTGACTTTCTCGGTTCATTTTCTCCTCACTTTTCTCAGCCGAACATTGTATGGAGGAGGAGTCAACTTTAAACTGAATGTGCAGAAATTTATTCAAATTCAAATTCTTCAATCGTTAATAATGCTGTTTTCCGTTGATTGCTTCGAGCAGGTCAGCTGGTGCTAATGTGGATGCTGATACAACCGAGGACAATAAACCGTGAGCGTCGGGACGCCGCATTTTTGTGGCGTCCTCATATACATGCAATCAGCACAAAGAATATGTTTGAAAAATTTTTGTAATGTCGTTGAATGACCAACGACGACCCATTTTCGTGGCTGCCGAAAGAATTACTGGTTACCTCGTTATTTTGTGTGTGTGTAATTTTCTCATTTCTTTCGTCATTGTTCTCATTCTATGTTTTTTTTTTGCAATTTTTGAAATTTCCTTCAACCGCGTGTGCTTTGAATTATTCTCCTGTCTCTCGGGCGGTTCGTGGTTTGACTTTAATGAAGAGTATACGAATGCTTATTTGTTGTTAAGGCATCATTTCCTAGCGAAGATTATGAAAATGAATAAAACATGCTTACAAATACATATTTTAAATATTTGGGCGTTTTAAAACAAATTTTTCTCCGTATAAGTCATAGACGGTCTCCAACAAAATTCCAGGAATTCCAAACGAACGGGGCAAGGAACTCTGCAGACGTGAAACCTGTTAAGAATGGATTTAAAGGTTTTGATGTTTTTGAGTTTTGAACTTTGAGGTTTGAAATAAATCTTGAGAGAGAGCAATCAGCTGGGCTGTGGCCAGGGTGCTTTATACCCTAGTGTAAGGTTGGTATATTTGAAGAGTTTTCAAGATTTAGACAACAAATTTGTAAGCAGTCTTTTGCGTAAGACAAACCAAAGGCAACTGATGCCACAACGTAAATTTTGTTCAGTATTTGAATGCATTTCCTTTTCAATTTTTGTACCTGAACGGGTTTTGTCCCTGAACGGATTTATCTTTCTATAGAATTTTCCCCAAGGATTCCTGGGAACTCAATGTCAAACTTGGTCCCACAGGACTCCGGATTTTCCCTGAAGTTTCAACGCATTTCTGGTGCCAATCTAATCCCTAATTTTGGGATGGTGGAATAACGTCGTAATTCCAACACCAGATTACTGTTGTCAAGCCTATCCTGGAACAAATTCGTGAAAAAATCTTTCGGCACTTCACAACTGGACCAACTTCGTACAGCAAAAAATTCCTCAAGTCCCAACATCTCAGGTAGAACATAAAGACAATGTTATTCCTGATGAAGATATTCCACGACGAGTTTAATTCGTGACAACATTATTCCTGGCTGACGAGGTTGGGCCTGGCGACGTTATTCCAGCCACCCCTGATTTTGTCATCCCCATTACCATTTCCAACAAAACCTGAGGAAGATCCAGATAACCCACAACTGTATTTTTAATACCGGGGCTTTCTCACATTAATCTTGCACCCATCAACGTTCATAGTCGTCTCTTGACGTTTGGCTGCACTACCCTATCAATTTTCCTACTTGTTTGGCGGAGGATTCAAAGTGAGGGGCATATGTTGTTGGGGACTAGACAATAAAATATTAATGAATTAATAAATAAATCTCCCAAACGCGGCGGGAACAGAAATTAATCAGGTGGAAAACCACCCAAGAGGAAAAAACCACCAGAGACATCCTCTAACGAACTTTTTACCCCCTCCAAAAAAATCGAAATCTGGCGCCAAGACGTCTTCAACTCAACTTTGTTGAGCCAATCAGACGCCTTGGCGCCAACCCCGGTCCTTGATCCACATCCTGGACCAAGGAAAAATCTAGAACAAATCAAAATATTAATAAAAGCCCGATTTCAATAGTAAATCACTACCAGTCTTGATGCTCGGAGCATCTTCCGCATGTCAAAGAGTTTTGCTGAGAGGAAAAATCTAAAAACTTCAAATGTTACAAATCTGTGTGTGTATATTTTGGGACTTGTACAAAATTTCAGAAATATATTTAGTTCTTTTATTTTTGGAATCTGACAGGAGATTCCCTGCCTTGTCCCGGGCGGATTCTGCATTTTTATTCCTTTATCAAACCTCACCTAATTCTACATTTTATTTCTTCTAAATTTGTGTTGAGATCTTTTCTTATTTAGAATCCTCAACATATGTGGAAGAGTCATTGGGGGGCATTTGGGCATTTTCCAAATTGCAGTCAACAAATGATGTGTCAAAGGTTCTCTGTCTTTATAGGGCTTCATCTTAGTTGCCCAACAGTTTAAATGACAAATCCCAGCGTTGGTTCATCATTGTTTTTGATGAGGTTTTGATTCGGCTGCCAAGAAGAATTACCGTGGCTTTGGGTCCTTTTTCTGAGAAGAATTGAAAAAAAGCAAGCTTGATATTGGACATTTTTCTCACATCAGCCACAACAAATTCTCAGCACTTTTCAATTTTCAGGATTTCACAGATCAGCCAGGAAACTATTTTTGTCCTTCTTTCTTTCTGATGACTTTAAAAAACCAATTTTTCGATAATCAGATAATTTTTTGAGCATGTGATTGTTTGGAAGGTAAGGAGAAAAATGTATTGGAGAATGAAACATGGAAAGGCGGACGTCATCAAAACAACCTTTCAACGGTTTCCCTGGCTTATTGGGGAGATTTTATGTTGGATAAATTTTACCTTCCTTCACATACATTTTGGTCAGTTCTAAGGTTCACGTGAGACTCATCATAACTTCAAATTTGAAGCAATTGTCTTCTTTGTTCTTACCGAGCTGGCACAATCGACACATAGATCAGTTTTGAAATCCTAAAATCAAATTAAAATTGAATTTGGTAGGGTAACAGGGTTTTGTGGTTAAAATCCTAGGAAAGACTGCTATATACAGGAAACCTTACGAAATGATTTTTTATATATTTTATTTAATAACATTTATGACATGCAAACATGCATTTTTCTCTCAACAATTGATATTTTCATCAGCCTTCAAATTCAGCATCATCGCCAAAAAAAAATTGCCGGAATATACTGTACATGTAAAAGCATGCACATTGCCATCACGAACATTTGCCATTGATGTATACGGTATTAGAATAGGTGCGATTTGTTTTTCGATCATTAGTCACTTATTTAGGAGCCTGAACAACGAGACAACAGCAGCAATCAGCGTGGCATAATAAAATAACAGTACGAATATTGTTGGGTAACCAAAAACTTGCATTTTCTCAAACAACAAGCGACATCTGTTCACATCAAGAAGCAACCGCAGCCAATAAGTTGGGCGTCGGAACGTCAGAGTCATTCGGAGAAACGCCGCCGAAGTCCTGCAAAACCGCATCCTGGTCTCTCCCTCCTTCGCCCTCCTCGTCATCATCCACTTCCCTCTCAATTTCACTGTCATGTCCGTCGATTCTATAAGTCATCTTTTTCGCGGGGGTTTTCCTTCCGGCCTCCACACCGAAAAACTTGGCCACGTGCGCAACAAACGTGAGGAAGGGTTCAATGTCGCCGCCAGCAGCAGCAGCAGCGGATCCTCCGACACCGAGACTGCCGTCGACATTCTTGACAAACGCCTTCAACCACATGAATTGCACTAGCGCCGTTTGCACTTTGTTCGGCTCGTCAACGAGTTCCCCGTTCAGCGATTCGATCACGTGCTTGATGACGGGTTCGGTGAATGTCAATCGTTTCCTTTTCCCCTCGGGGTCGACGACGAGCTCTCCGTAGTCATTGACGTCAAATAACAACGCGCCTTTCGGTGTCGACTTTGTCGAGGTATTGTTGTTGTTGTTGTTGCTGGTCTGGGTAGTGCTTGAGTTGTTATTGCCAGTAGGTTCGATGAAATGGCAGAAGACCTTGGAACCCTCTCGGACGCGGCCACGGAGAGTGACAATGACAGACTCTTGGGATGGGTCATCAATGGGCAGCACGTAGCAGCGCCAAGACGGCTTTTCGACAATCACGAGACCCCATTCGCCTTCAAAAATCTTGTCCACGGGTGCCAAGTCCACCTCCACGGTTTTGTTGAACCCACCAACCATGAATCTGGGGCAGCTCTTGAAATACATACAGTGAAGTCTTGTTACAGTACAACAAACTTTTCAAGGCTTCAGAAAAAGTTTGTTATTCTCAATACTTTTCCTAAGGCTTTCAAAATAATGAATGGAAGAAAGTGTATTGCATCAAACCTGACTATAATAAATTAGATTAAATCTTTGCTTTCTTGGCATTCCCTTTTTTTTCTGTGCTAAACTATAAGTGATCCTTTTAAAAAATTGCTCAAATCCTGCATTCCATCAGTTGCACCAATCTCTTCATTCTGGAAGGATGATATGAAACCTTATTTCATTCTGTGAGGATGTTGTATGATAACACTTTGGAAGCATATTTATGATTGATTTCAGCTTTGATCCATGCTACAATAACCCAGTCTGCAACATTTGGGATGGGAAATTTCAGATTAACAATTTTTTTTACTTCAAGAGTTTTTTTTACTTGTTATTGATAATTTGTTTTCAATTTCAGTGAAAGAAGGGGGTGTACACATACACTTCAGTTGTACAGTTGTACAATGTGGAATGTATTTTCTTTCATTTTGGTATCCATATACAGTATACAGCTTTTTTGGTTTCCCATTCCAAAGTGATTGAATGCATTTGAAGGGATTTGGGTTGGGTGGGGAGGTGGATTAAATGTGGGAATGTTGATTGAACTTTGTGAACACTGAAGGCAGAAAATAAAGCTTTCTGTTCATTCATTCAAACTTGGAGATGTCTTTTTAAATTGGGGAGGCTTGAGTTAGCTATGTCTTTGCATACCATGATTTAGTTACTCTGTAATGGCAATATATAAAGTGCAGAAATATCAACAATGATGCTCATTAATTCAATCAGGAAAGAACTTATTTTTTGCTTTTATTTCCCATGATAGTGTCAATTTAATTGTTAACACCCATGGAAAATTACTTATGACTATTTCTACTAATGACTGAATGAACAGAACACTTCATTTGCCGCTTTTCAGCGTTCACAAGGTTCACTCAAGATTTCCACAACCAAACCAATGACAATTTAATCACTTCAGAGCAGGAAAGCACAAATTGCTAACACAAATAAAAGAAAATACAATACAACATGAAATACAACTGGGCATATGACATGTATGCATACACTATTATCTCTACTAAATTCATGAGAAACCACCAGACTGCTGTTCATCATCAAAACATTTAGCAGTTATTAACCCTTGTGCAGCAAAGTCGGGATATTTTTGCAAAATTTTGTCACTGAGAACTCGGAATTAAAAAAATGCAACTTTTGTACAAAAGCCTGAGTTGGGAAAAAGTCCAACATTTTTTTTCTAATCCAGCAGAAAATTTTGGATGGAAATTAAAAAAAAAATCCCTGACTGGGTGGTGTTTTTTCCTGCATTCCTGGTATAGGATTAGCATGGAAGATTCCTGAAAACAAGAGAGATTTCATCTCTTGGATTTTTCCCGACTTGGGCCTTCTCAACCTGGGAGCATTTCAGCAACCTTGGGTCAAACTGAAATGCTTGGCTCCCCAAAAGCATCCAAACTTTGCCTCAGGATGGAAATGAACCCTCTGCCCTCCGAGGGTTAGAAAATACAGTGAAACATCTATGCATATAAGGAGGAAAAAAAAAAGAACCATGGCATTACTTGATAAAAGTGGTTGACGTAGTGGATCCGGTCATATTCATCCTGTGGATCGTCGCCGCGTTTGTTGAGGATGCCCTGAGGCGAACACACCTTCAGTTGGGCCTGTGCAACAACTTGGCACTTGTTGTACCAGTGTTGTGCCACCTCCTTGCCCAGTTTCAGCTTCTTGGCAGTCTTGGCCACAGAGTCTCCATGGGAGAAATGGTACATTACCCCAATGGCCTGCCAAGGTGCACAATTCAGGTCCTGGAACCAGGTGCCATTAAATGCGTGTGTGAGGTACCCGCATGAACCACACCTTTCCACATAGAAGCCCCGGCAATAAGGAAGAGAGGATACACATTTTTAAAATTATTGAAAAATGCAATAACATCTTCTCATGACAAATACTGTTTCAACACATTTTTTTGGGCTAGCCAAGTTGTTTACAAGTCCTGGCAGTAAACCCAGCTTAGAGTACACTATTTACTTGAGTACCAGGTGCCCTCAAGTAAGGCGCACACAGGGGTTTTTCAGTTGGAAATTTTGCTAAAATCTTATCCCCAAGTAAGACATGCACCTCAATCTTTAGTGGATCTAAAACCAAAAATTTTTGAAAATAAAAACAAAAAGTTTGACTATAGGCATGAATTGAACAAAATTCTAATATATTTTCAACTTTTTCAGTACATAAACGTTTTCTTCTTACATTTATTCCAAATTTCTCCATCATAATCAAGTAAAATGCACACACAACTTCCTAAAACTTCTTGAAAATTTTGTACCCACTCATGTTGCGCACCCCTTTTTTCTTCTGAAATTTGGGAAAAAATGTGCACATGGTACTTGAGTAAATACAGTAAATGTTAACGACTATTAAAAAAAAAACTTTCTGTTTTCAGCTTGAACTTTTTTAATTCTGGAAAAAATGGCAGCTTATGCTGTAATTCTTGTTACTGGTTTTTTGTTTTCAACATCAGGGAAAGAAGGGGGTGTATGCATACACATCAGTTGTGCTGTTGTAAATTGTAGAATGTATCTTCTTTTATTTTGGTATCCATATACAGCTTTTTTATCTGTTTCCAATTCTGTAGTAATTGAATGCATTTGAATAGATTCAGGCTGGGTGGGGAGGGGGTTTGGATGTGGGAATGTTGATTAAACCTTTTGAATGCTGAACAGCAGATGAAAGTTTTCTGTTCATTCATTCAAAAAACTTTTTGAAGAATATTTTACAGATTCTTTAGGTAGAAAATTCAGAAATAAGGCAGGCACAGTCTGGAATATGGCATTGCAATACAGCGTTATGAAAACTAATTTGAGAATCTGAAAAGTACCCAAGACTTATAGGAATGAATTTGGAAAAATGTCTTCCTGTGCAGAACTAATAATAGAACAACCCTGCTGATAACTCAATATGTATTAATGAAAGCTTCGCAGCAAAAATGTACCTGATTTTCCCTCCGAGTTGGGCATGTTTTGCTTTCAATTCAGATGGACACTTTGGACACTGACTTCTTAATAGGCTTTTCAATTGGCACCAATTAAAGCAGCGAATTGGATTCTTCTTGAAGTCGTGTTGGAGAAGAGCGTATTTCATCTCCAGAGACTGAATTTCAACAGACAAAACATGAACAATGAATCATTTATAATGAACACCAACATCAATAAATACACCTTGATGATACTCACTTCTCCATCATCACTCTTGAAAACTGGCTTGAATTTATCCACAACCTGGGACTTGACCAAAACATAGAAGTAACTAACATTGCTACCAGCTATAGTCAATGTTCCAACCAAGAGTGATCCCCAAAGCAAATACCAGTGCCAGTGACCCGGTTCGTCTTTCAGATCCATGCCCTGGGGGTATAATGTTTAAATGTGACCCAGATTCCTCAAAAAAGTCTATGAATTAAAGCATTATTGAAGCTAGAAAAGCATTGCACGTATGCATGCATCACTGATTCATGAATGAGTAGAGACGTTTATATATTTTGAATTGAATTCAGAAATCCTCAGAAAAAAAAATTAGATTCTCCACAATATCAATTGATTTAAATGCTGTAATCAAATAATCTCCTACAGATAAGAGTCATGCTCTTCATGGAAAATAGGTAAATCCTGAAAAAGCCATGTTCAGCCTAGCTATAAAGGAACTCAAACCAAAGCTTGAGACAAATGACTGAACTGCTGAATGAAGAAAATTCACTACAAAAAAATGAGGTTCATATTACCGTTACTAGCGGTATCAAATCAAGTCATGCTTGAAGGATATGTACGAAAAAAAATTGTCTTTTAAATGAACACTTTGGTGTCAAATATGAACATGAAGTTGAATCTCTCTTAGTCAAATTTCAAGGGACCAGCGAAAAATTCAACTTAAGCAGATTTTGGCTAAGGGAGGTTTTGATTTATATAGATGTTCAAAATATGGGATCATGCATTTTTATTGTGGGAAACATTGAAGAATTGCACTGAATTGTACATTGTGATGCTCTGGGCCTTAAATTGCTTCTAAACTGGATTGTCAGGGGACTGAACTTGTAAGCAGGGGTTCATTTGCTCAATTTAGTCTATCCCACCCTTCAAAGCAATAGCAAATTCCATTTTTATTATTTTTTCTTTGCTTTTTCACTAAAATAATAGCAAAAAGGCCTCAAACAATTCAACATGTATGGAGGTTATACAGGAAAAGCCTTCAGGTTAAGGAGGGTTTTAATGCATTCTTTCTCAGGCAATTCAGATAGGGACTTGCAAAAATTGACTTAGGGAGGTATTTGACCTTATAAGGTTCAACTGTATATAAAGGTTAAATTGGATTGTATGAGTATTTGAGTAATAGCAGATTTTGTCATTGGCATGTGGAAATTTTTGAGAATGTTCTGTAGTTTCCCCAGTACATTCAACTTTTGGAAACAAAAAATACAGGCTCTACCTTGAAACGGGAAACCTAATTTCTTGACAGACAAACTTGATGTTTGTGAGGAAAAGCACCTGAAGGGTTCTCTCAACCACACAAAAGGCAAAAAAGAATCTGAAGTTAAGAAGCTAGATTTCAATTCCGAGCTAACAGCTTGTTATTCTGGATAAACTGTTTGATAACAGCTAAAGAGCTTTCAAATGAATTTCTATCTGGAAGAAACTGTCCTTGGGTGAGCCTGGGAACCAAACCTCCGTTTGATTCTCAGGCTTACAAGAAATGTGTCAAGAGATTAACATGAATTTTGTTTGGCTCATTTCTGAAACATGTAAATTACTTGCTTGAATTCGTTTAAGTTTAATTTTTTCTTGACAATGATTAAACAAATCAAATTTGCCAGAAAAAGGCGTCCCTATATTGAGAAATTGTTGTTACGCATGTTACCTGATACATTTAATCCGTTGAACGGAACCTGTCACTTCACCCACCCAGGAAGAACTCATGCGTCTCACTCACCTCACTGCCGGAGAGGAACATTCGCTGGTTGCTCTTGCGCCGAATGCGCTTCACTTTCCTCATCATGCCTGGCTTCCGCATGCCGGAATCTCCTGCTCGCCTCATTTGTCTGTTTCTTCCTGGCGAATTTTCAGAATCTACGCAAGAATCCTCGTCGCAGATTTCATCTTCTCTCGCCTATACTTGTAGAAATACACGAGAATTTGCAAAGCTTTTCAAGTCAATTTATCCCGCAGCAGCTTCTCGCTAAATGCTGTAGTTACAGATTATTTAAATATTTTGTTCGTGTTCAAGGAACCAGAGATTTTTCTTGCAAATCCACTTTTGCCGATATGCACGTGTTGACATCCACAAACAATTTAAAATTTCACATATCACGATTGTCATACGTGATTCTTTTTCACCGAGATGCTGGCTTTTGTCATGGCATCTTTCTTGGCCATTGAACAGTTGCGGAAATTTTGAAATAATGCAGATTCACTTCTTCGTTTTTCCATTTTGAATCCCTGTTCTCTTTTTAGGAAAAAAAATTTCAGCTCAGTTTTCTAAAGCCTTCCCTTGAGTCCTACTGTATTTACTTGAGTACCATGCACACTCAAGTAAGGCGCCCACAGGGGGTTTTCATTAGGAAATTTTTCTAAAACCTTATCCCCAATTAAGACGCATACTGCAATTTTTAGTGAATCTGAATCCACAAAATTTTGAAAATAACAACAAAAACATTGACTGTAGACATGAATTGAATAAAAATCTAATCAATTTTCAACTTTTTCAGGAGAAAAAAGTTTTCTTGGTACATTTGTTCCAAATTTCTCCAGTATAATTAGAATGCACAGAAAACTTCCTGAAAAAATTGTGACTGCTTATGATGCGCACCCCTTTTTTCCTTCCAAAATTTGAGAAAAAAGGTGCGCATGGTACTTAAGTAAATACAGCACTACAAAACATAACTGAAAGCACAAAATTTGGATCCTGATTTTTAAAAAGTTGGTGGATACATAAATAAGCGCCAATAAAAACCTCCAAACGCACAGAAACATTATTGTGTATTCTGAACAAACATAATAAAAGGAAGGCAGCAACAATTTATTCAATAAAGATCTTCTGGATGCTGCAATTTTCATTGCATGACGAATACAAAAAAAAATTACTAAACTTCGCTATCATTGGGTTTCAATTGAAGTAGCATAGTCAGCAAGATAATTTCTTCGATTGTAAATTTTTCTCAAGCTCTGTTTCCTCCTCACAAAGTAAAGACATGCAATATCCTTTTCAAAATTCTTTACTTTCGCAGGGACAAAAAAAGATATTATTCCTCAATAACTTAATTACAAATACAGTGTTACTACATATTTACAGTGAGTTTAGTACCTAAATTGCTTCTGCTCATATACCTGCGGAAAACTGCCTGCATTATTAGTTTCGTCAGATATCTTGGAGAAATGCATAAATTAAAATAAATGAGGAAAATATTGTAGCATAATGGACCTCGTTTTCGCTGGAGTCTTCGCCATCATCAGCTTCGTCGTCATCGTCGTCACTCATCGCGTTATCAAAAGCGGGGTGGATGTTCTCATCGGATTCGAAAATCTTGATCTAAAAAAAGGAAGAATCGCAGGTCTCATGCAATAGATTAATTCAGTCTAATAAACCATGTTTAAAATTCATAAAAGAAGGAAAAAATCAAGCCAGTCCATGATTATCATCTGCCGTCAAATGCAAGAAAGACGATCTTCAGATCAAGATTTTTCAAAATCAATTTTCACAGAAAATTGCGATCAGTAAACACAAATACTCGGACACTTTTTGCAGGTATAGACTGTTCATGCTTTTTTCCAAAGTAACTGCATTGGCAACAAAGTTTTACAGTATTCTATTCAGAGAAATGAAATATCAGTGAACCCCAATATGTCAAACCTCCCAAATTCCTCCTTATGTGGAAATTTTTTAAAGTCCCTGTCTGAATTCTCTTAGAATCAATGCTTTAAAAACCTAACTGACTCAAAATATTTTACTCTAAAACCACTGTCAGTTAAATTTTCTGAGTCCTTTTGGTTACTGCTGTATTTCCTTTAATATGAAATAAAATCATTAAAACCATTGATTGATGCATCTTGAAATAAGGAAGTCAAAGACTATTTAAGCAAATTAACCCCTGCCTACAAGTTCAGCAAGAGGTATAAACTCATAAGGAGATAGTTTAGGCCCAAAGTATCCTCATTTATAATCTCCCACACTTTTTTTGCTTCTCCTCACAGCAGAAGTGTTTCCTTAATAACTGGAAACCTTAAAAAAATAAAAACCTCTCAAGTCAAAACCTCCCTAAGCCAAATCTTTTTCATGGTCCCTAGAAATTGGACTTCAAAGGTTCAACTGTACTTGATACAATTGAAAGTTGAAGTTGTACTTGATTGGGGTTCAGCTAACAAACTTATTTTGACCAGCAGGTTCATGAGCTGAATATATTTGAACAATTCCAATACTTTCTCTTGGAAATTTTAAGTTTTTGCCACAAAAAACATTTGCAAACTGATCCAAGCCTGGGTAGAAACCAAGAGAAGATCAAGTTCATTGTAGGCGGAAAGTACAATTGGATTGACTGTACAATGGGTGCCCTGCAATTTGACCCAAATCCATTGTTGGGTAAGGGTCACATTTTGAAGCCATCACATTGTGTCAACATCAAATTCAATGTTTTCTATTTTGAATATGACATTTTGAGTCTCTCTGCAGGTTGAATTGTGGGACCAGAAGTCAAATTGCAAGTTGATGCCACAGCAAATTCAACCATCAAATTACGGGACATCATATTGCAAGGCACCACCTGTATTGCATTTTCTTGTTCTAAGAAGATTCTCCAACAACTTGCACAGGAACAAATCAGTCACAAGTCTCACATCTCCTTAAGAGTGGCAACTCAATGGTTCATTATTATTATTAATAAAAGGTGATACTAATTTTTTCCTTATTCTTCTGGTTCATTTTTCCACTGAAGTCTTTCACTTCCTTTAAAACACAAACATATATGTTTTTCTTGCTTTTTTCTTTTTTCAAGAAAATAATGGCCAACAGGCCACAGAAAATTCAACTTACAGAGGTTTGAGGGGAAAAGCCTTTGACTTAGGGAGGTTTTTGTGCATTTTTTCTAAGGGTATTCAGAAGGGATCTGAAAAAAATTCAACTTGGGGGGGGGGGGTGTATTTGAGTTAGGGAGGTTTGAGTTATGGAGGTTTGCCTGTATTGCTGTATAACACATCCATATTGTGGTTATAATACGGTAAAATAAAACCTGTGATTTCTGCAATTGAATAATCCCAAAAATACCTGCCATATTTTTAAATAGTGATAAAATCAATTTATCGTATTTACTCGAGTACCACGTGCCCTTGAGTAAGGCACACAGAGGGGTTTTTGAGTTGGAAATTTGGCTAAAATCTTATCCCCAAGTAAGATGCCCACACCAATTTTGAGTGAATCTGAAACCAAAAAATTTTGCAAATAGAAACCAAAAAAATTGACTTCAGGCATGAATTGAAAAAAAATCTGATCAATTTTCAACTGTTTCAGTAAAAAAAACGTTTTCTTCTTACATTTGCTCAAAATATCTCCATTATAATCAAGTATAATGCACACATAACTTCCTAAAACTTCTTGAAATTTTTGTACCTGTTTATGACATGCACCCCTTTTTTTCTTCTGACATTTGGGAAAAAAGGTGCTTGTGGTACTTGAGTAAATACGGTGTATTGCCTTTCAATTCAGAAATTTTGATCTTATTTAAATATGAGAAAACTTACTTAACCAGATTGTTTTTTAGCAAATTTATTTGACAGCTTTATGACATTTACTTTTGATTTCAAGCCTGTATATATACACCATTAAATATAAAACCTGTTTCAGAACACTGAAAATCTTACTCCTCCAGGTCGTCTAGCTCTGATGGCACCCTCGACTCCTGATGGTGCATACGCCAACAAAGCCAATGCGAACAAGATGAACAAAAACGCAGTCAAGGGAATGCCTCCGAAGGCATTCTTTTGTCGCCTGAAAAAGACTGACATATTCGAGGTTCAACACTCTCAGAAAACCCCTTTATTTAACT
Source organism: Notodromas monacha (assembly GCA_905338405.1). NCBI lineage: Eukaryota > Metazoa > Arthropoda > Ostracoda > Podocopida > Cyprididae > Notodromas > Notodromas monacha. The sequence continues at coordinate 85,423 of CAJPEX010000349.1, forward strand.
CAGGATTTCAAGGCATAATCAAGAGATTAACAAAATCGTTTTCGTTGCGAAGGAAATGAATATGAATGAAAAATGAAATCTCTTTTTTCCTTTGTTCCACATTGAAGGTCTTTTTATCTTGCTGAATCTCATTTGTATTGTGAAGATTTCGCATGTTCAAGAAATAAATAAATAAAAAAACAATACAAATAATGTGGTCTTTGAAATGAGCTTTTATGATGAACTATGCATTTTTGCCTGATTTCTGTATCCTGTAAAAACACTATAAGCTACAGTATGGTATGTCTCAGTCATAAAATCTACCTTCAAAAGTTTATATTTTCAGAAAGCTGGTGCCCACAGTATATAAAAACAACCGAAGCAACCGCTTGTTCGTCCTTCATCAATGAATAGGTAATCCTTTTCCGTGCCCAGAGATTCGCAATCAAATTGCGTTTTAATCACACCAACCTCGTTAATCTCATATCGTGTCAATCAGCATCAGCAATCATGCCACGAAGTTCTCGTCGTCCAGCTCCAGCCTTGAGGTATAAAGTTGATTTGATATTTCCCCTTCTTTTTTTTTTCGTCCACAGCAGATTCGAGGGAAAGATTGTCGATCTAGAAATCTTGTGAATCTCATTTAAATATTGAAACACTTCTTTGCCCTGAGGTACGTCTGAAACTTCCTTAGGTATAACTCAGAACATGGTTTTTCTTCCATTATAACTACCTGTAGGTGTAGTGGTCATACCTGAGCAAGCCACACCCCAGCAAAAAAAAAAAAAGAAAAAAGTTAGCAATTTTTGGAAGAATTTTTTCTTTCTTTTTTAAAAGATGAAACCGTTTTATGCAATCCTCCTCACTGATACTTTATGCAATGTCACTATCAAAGTTGGTTGCATGTTCAATGCTTAATGACTGTTATCTCGTCCCTTGTTATGATTAGAATTGAGAATATTTTCTGAAGGTTGATTTCCAGCAGCTATAGAAAAGGAGGCATTTTTCACTGGCACTGGTTTGATTTGATTTAAAGTTTGTTGGAATTTGCGGCAAATTCAGCTTCATGCTTATAGATTCATATAAACTGAATAGTCAATATGAATATGAGATGAATTTCAGGGGGACATTAAACTGGAGCAGTTCTGTGTCATTGGACTGATTGCTGAGTGGCAAATGCTCCAGAGATATTCTCCCTACTGAGTTTACAAAAGTACAAACTTTACCAAAAGTACCAAGGACACTTTGCTTCTGCAAAATAAAAGCGGAAAAATGGGTTGCACATTGTATGCAAGAAAATACATTATTTTTGAAGACAAACAGCACTGGAATTTGCAGTGAAAGTCATAAGTGATTTTTTTCAGTTGCAAATAATGAACAGTAAATACAATTAAAATGCTCCATTATTAGATTCATTCATGTGATTATTTTCTTCAATACCTTCTCACTTGCAAAATTGAATCTCAACCATTTCAGGCTGCACTTCCTTTAATATGCAGGGATACACTTATTGTTAGTTGCATGCCAAAAAACAAAGGTCAGCATCTCACTTGAGGGTGTGTGCTGGTAATTTGAGTACTTTAGTTAACACAGTATGCCAAATACAGTACAGGAAAATATCACAATAAATACCATAGAATTTTTTTTTGAAAAAATTGTTTCTCAGAGTTCTGGCAGAAATCTTTTAGGGTACATATAAAATTCTTGTTATAATAAACTCACCAATTTCATTAAACAAACTTTGAATGGAATATGTTGTGATTTCTTGAAAAAATAGATGCAAAAATGAACCCAACAAAACCCATGTTAAAAAGGGTTTGTATGCTTGAGAAACCATGTAATGATGCTTAGAATATGTTAGCTTTTTTGAAACTATCACCCTTACAAACCTCCATAAGAATTGCTTGGAAAAACTTAGAAGTTAACAAAAAGTGCTGGGATTGACCAATTGAATGTGCATCATTATTAACACTTGAATTTATTTTTGAAGATTACACTTTTTAAATATGTACTGAAAATATCTGAAAGGCCACAAAAATAAGATGTTGACTGTATGCAGTTTATGAGAAAATCTTCATAAAAAATGTAACAAATTATTTACTATAGCCAAATTTCTCTGAATTCCCCACAAGTTTGTTGTAATACGATTTTACTGTAATGCAAAACAGTCAACTTATGCAAAAACTTCTAAAATTAAATAGCTTTTAGCAGAAATAAAATATTTACTCAAGTGTATCAGATTTATATGTAACCCCATCCTGACTGTAGTTGAAGCTAATATACTATATGTCTTTGTTATGTGGCACTGGAAAACAGGTCAGCACACCCACCACCAGCACCTGTTCAGCATGCTCCACCACCCATGGCAGTGCAGGCACAACCCCAGCAGCCTTCCATGTTCAAGCAAATGGCCGCCACTGCTGGAGGAGTAGCTGTTGGATCTGCTGTGGTAAATCCAATGCTCAAGAATCATTCTCACTTCTCAGAAGAACATATTTACAGGCTCAGAAATTCAGTCAACCCCTGCACAACAGACTTAATTCATGCAATAGACTAGTCCATTATGTATATAGTCTTTTATGCTAATTCAATTATTACAAAATAAAAACTTACTTATTGATAGCGTTAATTTTAAACCAACAAAGTCAGGCATGTGGATTTAGTCCATTGTGTGGGAGGGAAAGCCACCTCCATATAGGTGGTCCATTATACAATAATCTTTTGCCTATGAGGTCCATCATTGTGAAGGGGTTGACAGCTGTAGAGCCTTTTCTAAATGGATCCTAACTATTCCATGAAATGTGTTTGAGGATTTTGAAATCTTTCATTGGATTACCTGGCAGGAAAATATCATATCCTGCATTCATTATTGTATTTTATGCATTTAACCCTCCATTTAATGTACCCAATTTAATGCCACATTCATTTTGTGAAAATCATCAAACTTTAATATTCACAATTACTAAATTTTCCATTATTCGATGTGCTAAACATTTCCAATTTTGGGTTAAGATCATGTCAAAAATAATTCATAAACAATTCTGTCACAGAAATGCTCCACTGAGGTCTTATATTTGTACCAAAAAATAATGTCTGATTGATCCTTGAAAAATCTTAGGGCCATGTGGTTGGACACGCCCTCACAGGGGCATTCTCTGGGGGTGGTTCCAGTCCTGCCGCCACCCCCACTCAAGTGGCTCCACCTACTCCCGTGTCTAGTTCCTCGGTTTCTCCGCAAGATGGCCTAATGAGCAGCCCGTGTGCTGCCGAAATCCGAAATTTTCTGGAGTGCGCCCAGAACCAGTCGGACTTGACACTCTGTAGCGGGTTCAACGAAGTTCTAAAGCAGTGCAAAATGAGCAACAGTGAGTAGAGAATATTCCAATATTCAGTCGAGTGTTTTTTTTAAACTTATTATTTTTTTGAAACTCGCAGACTTGACTTCCTGAAAAAGAAAACCAGCAGTTGCGTCGACATCAGGGTTATTGTGATCTCTCGTTTATTGTGTTGGCAAACGGCAGCACATCTTGCATTTTATTCTCCATAATTTATTTTATGTTTTCTTTTTTCGCTGGCAAGGGAATGAACTACTTGATCCGGTATTTGTAATAGTGCAGAGTTATTCTTCTTTCAGTGTGACATTTCTGGTTAATTTCATGAAATCCTTGATAGTTTATTTGAGGCTGTGGCAAATAGAGATTCGGTCAACAAGGGTTTCAGGTAAGCTTCACCTTCAAAAGGTTCCTTGATTTGTTTGCCTTTTTATACATTTTTGGTCGTCATGCGTGTTTCGGAGAACTTTCAAACTTCATTTTCTTCTGCTAAATTCTGTTCTAGAATAATACTTCACGAACTTATTCGACCTTACTTTCGTCTGTGAATCTCAGTATCTCCAATATATGAATATTCTGCTGGATATTTCCATTTTGCTCACTCATGGGTGGACAAGAATCAGTGCATTTGAATGAAAATTGTACAGCTGGAGAGACAGTAGATGGAGCCACAAGCGGATATGATCTGAATGCTCACGGGCAGAACCTCAGTGCGCAGTGGAATAATGCTGAAAATGTTGAAGGTCATGTTCTGGCAGCTAATGGCGGATATTTCCAGACAGATCAGGTATCTGACTTTTGTTAGGTTGATGTCTGATGAAATCATGATACACTTCATGATACAGATTTTCCATCCATGCAATGTGTTGCTGGTGCAATACAGGGTAAAAGAAGGGGGTAAAACCAAGGGGGATGTGCGTTTTGTTTTATGTGTTTAAAAGTAATCCCTTTCCCTCAAAATAAAGTTCTGTCTGTGTGAAATTCTGAAGAAAGATGCCATCCTGGAGCATTCTTTCAGTTTAATTCCTTAATATTTTTCATGCATTCCTGCTTTACTAATTTTTGGTGGAAAAAATTCTACCACCATTCTTTTTTATTACACCCTCAATTTAGTGTGACCCTTGCTTAGTGCCACAAAATGTCTTGGGATGGATGTTGGCAATAAATTGGGGTTTTACTGTACTCAGTTGATAAATTAAATTGAAATATTGCTGAATAAAATCTCATTATTTTAACACATTATTGTACTGCAAAAATGATTGATTTCTCAAAATCCTTGCCCAGCAGTAGCCACAATGGCAATGTTGTTGAATTCAAGTGTTTTTTTTATCATGACATCTTTTTCAGTCATATGTCCCAAAACAGTCATGTATTTTTTGTAATAAGATTTTACTGCATATGGCCCCATTGTGGACTTATCAAGTCAATGAACAAATGCATCCCCTTTTATGGCCAGGTTTCATTTTCAGTCTTTCAATGTGCTTTTGCCTTGGAAATTTCCAATCTAGCTGGTTCCCTTTTTTTTTAAATAAACGCCAGTCTCCAATAAATGCCAGGGGATAGGGGTAATTTTTTATAATAGACGGGGTGTCTATTGGAAAATTCAAGGTGATATTTAATTGTTTCTGTTAAAAAAAAGGGTTAGTTAAAATTTCCCATTGAATTCGTGTGTGAGGCACACAGCATAAACTTCTCAAAAAATATTTAAAATTGTATCCCCAATTCCCCTCACGGTATAAACATTTAAATTTTTTTTTCTCCAGCGAAATCTCTCCAACAACGCGGTGGAACCGGAAAGACATCCTTGCCCTCCGAATCCAACCCCGGATTCAGCTGCTCCAGAATTCAGCACGAAGCCCAGTTCGGGCACCGACAACCCCGACGACACTGCGCACCCGGAGCCCGGTCAGAACTGCAGTCAGGGCACTCTGAACCCTGATGGCGAATTCCAGGGCGAAGCTGATGCCATTCCTGCACACCAAACACCACCGGTTCCAGCACCACCTGTGCCTCAGCAAGGTGCTCCAGCAGCAGCAGCAGTGAGTGTGCTCCAGGAAGAAGCTGCTGCTGCTTTCCAGCGCCTGCGCAGGGAAAAGGAGAAGGAGCTGAGCAACATACAAGTGCGTGTTCGAGTTCAATCTTGTTCACATATATATATATATATATATGGGATGAATATCATTGGAACGAATATCATTGGAACGAATATCATTTCAATTAATCTTTATTTTCATATGTACAGTACAATGAGTGTATAATCTCTTTGCGACGACGACCTTGCCCCCGAAGATATTCTGTGCAAAATTTTTTTTTGATGCCATAAGGTTCCCTTCCCATGTTTTAGGGATTCTCAATGAAAAAAACATTTATATATACAATGAATTTTTCCTGCTGGTCACTTGGATTTTGTTGTAGAGAGAATATACCTTTATAATATTACCTTGTAATGAGTACACTTGCAGAATAATTTATACAGTGGCCCCTGCCTAAAAGACCTCATGCATAAGGGATTTTTGCATAAGGTATGCTGAATCTTATGTCCTCAGGGCTTCTTTGCAACATTATTCAACCACAGTACAATTGCCACTATACAGTCAGACCCCAAGATGTGGACGTCATTGGTGCATCAAGAGTGTCCCCAAGTCAAAATGTCCCTAAGTCAAGTCTCATTTTTCCTTAGACTTACATTATATAATTTTTAATTGGTGTTTTATGTATAAAATACTCACCATAATTCCATGAAAATAAAAATTTTCTCCCAATTTAAAATGATTACAATCAATATATTTCAACACAATACAAGGCTTCTAACAAAAGTTCTTGGAATGAAAATGAAGATGGCATCTAATCGAGCTGGAAAAAAAGTATTCTTTAGGGCAACCATATTCTTTGGCACAAAAAAAATCAGCCCAGTTTGACAATTTTTTTATATTTTTTTTCAAAATTTACCCTGGCAGAGTTTTGCTATACACTCAACAGATGAGGCACCCTTCCTGCAGCTTTTTTTTTTTTTTTGTGGCCCAGTTTCCCCCTCAGAATTCTTGAAATCAACTTGGCATTTTCTCTAAGGGTTGCCTCCAGGTCATCTAAGGCAATTCCGCCATTTTCATCGACAGCCGCCGTCACAGCCGCCACTTTCGAGCTGGAAAAAAAGTGGCCGCCACTTTGGCGGCTGTGACGGCGGCGGCTGTGACAGCGGCTGTCGATGAAAATGGCGGAATTGCCTTAGATGACCTGGAGGCAACCCTTAGAGAAAATGCCAAGTTGATTTCAAGAATTCTGAGGGGGAAACTGGGCCACAAAAAAAAAAGAAAGCTGCAGGAAGGGTGCCTCATCTGTTGAGTGTATAGCAAAACTCTTCCAGGGTAAATTTTGCAAAAAATTCAAAAAAAATTGTCAAACTGGGCTGATTTTTTTGTGTGCCAAAGAATATGGTTGCCCTAAAAAATAATTTTTTTCCAGCTCGATTAGACGCCATCTTCATTTTCTTTCCGAGAACTTTTGTTAAAACCCTTGTATGGGCATTTGGGGAATTTAATACTTATACCTCTGTAAAGTACATAGAAATGTTGGCATTCTCTGTTAAAAAAATATTCAAGTGAAAAATAAAGAAGGAAATCCCTCTCTGCTGGAGGTAATTTTTTCAAATTAGCAAAATGGATGGTAAATTGGTGAGAGAAATGCAAAAGAACTTTTCTTGGATCAATTTTAGGGTTGGAAATATCTGTTTCTTTTAATTTGGCCTTGAATGTATTTGCAATTTCATAACAAAATGTCCCTATGTTGAGTCAGTGTCCTCATGTTGGGTCATTTTTATTAATTTTTTATGATAAAATAAGTGTCCCTATGTCCAATTGTCCGCAGGTCAAGGTGTCCACATGTGGGGGTCTCACTGTATATTTTCATGACATCAAGTTATCATTGACCCTTGGACAGCAAAGGTTTCCTGGCCATCCTGTGGCAAAGTTGGGAATTTTTTGGGGTCAGAGCATTTCAGTTTGACCAATAAGGTCACTGGAATGCACCCAGGTTGGGAAAAGGCCTAAGTTGGTAAAAATCTGGGAAGAGTAAATCCTTTTGTATTCCAAAATCTATCATGCTAATCCTATGCAAGGAATTCCTGAAAAAAGCCACCAAGTGAAGAATTTTTTTGGCAATTCTTCTGCAGGGCTATAAAAAATAATGGACTTCTTCCAACTTGGGCATCAGAGCAAAAATTGAATATTTTTAAATTGTCATCAGAGCTCATGGGCAAAAGATTTTTCAAAAATATCCCAACTTTGCTGCATATGGGTTAAATCACTGTAGGGCTTGAATTCTCAAATGGATTATACCCAAATTGCATAATTGCAATACCAACTTAAAAATTTCAAATCATCAATTCCTGCTACAGTACTTTTATTTAGAAAATAAAATGCTCATGAATTTCCTTCCTAGTCAGAGTACATGAAGAGGCTGCGGGAAGCTGAGAGGGACTTTGCCAAAATCAACCAACTCCGCGAAGAAGAGTACAATTCGGCGATTGCAGAAACTTCCAAGCTGTTTCTAGACCCGCCGAAAATGGTCTGCGAAGAACTAAGGAATGCTGTCCAGCAATGCTACTCGGACTCTAGCAGTGCTCCTTTGAATTGTTTCAAAATTGTCCAAGACTTTTTCAGCTGTGTGTCTGTGGAACGTGGTCTCGTTGTTCGTGGCCGACAATGAAAAAATATATTTTTTTTCTGTCCATTTGAACCTGTTGCAAAGTTTTTTATTTCCACTTTTCTTAAGCAGCAGCTTTTCAATGTGTCTTCAGCAGAATAAAAAAATGCATCACTTGAATGTCTTCCTTGCTGAGGAAATTTTTACTAGTACTAATATATCCGCATAAGGTATTTTGGATAACTTATTTGTGAGAAGTTTTCCCATTTTCTTTAAAGCTGTACACTCGAGTTGAGATCGGAAAATCTTCGGATGAAATCACTTCAAAGGATTGAGGAGCATTTTCTGACCCATTATTCAGTAGTTTCAAATTTTGTAAATTTCTTCTTCCACATATTACATATGAAGAGAAAATCAGACACCAGCGTTCAACTAGCCAAGAACCTGATATACTGCAAAAATTTTAAATGTCTTGATTGATTTAATGCATTCACTAATATGATGAAATTCCGCAGCATGAATATTCATGGACAAAATGGAATCAACTCTTTTCAAAACAAGCCAAAAGTGACCTGCAGAAAATGCTTTATGATGATGATGCATATCTTTTTCAAACAGCGAAACCATTTTAGTGCATACACATGCCTGACATCTTATTGTTGCGAATGTTTACATAATAGTGGGAAATGTGAACAACTTATATTACAATGATACGTAATTTTCAACTTTCACCAGGAAATTGATAGAATGACTTGACTGCATCTACATCAACTGTGTCCTACCCTAAATCGAATGGCCTCTAAATTACTTACGAATTTTTGTTGTTGAAATGGTTTATACGCATTGAAGAGTTCCGTGAAAGAAATTTACAATGTTTCATACCAACTTGAAATTAAGTTTACAAGGACATTAAAAAAATTAAAACTTGAAATTATTTTTCCAATACGAAATACACCATGTCCCCACCTCAGATCGCCCCACACCGCAGTAATATAACCACATCATTCGAAAATTTATGTGACCGGAAAGAAGAAACAAATTTATGGGAATCAGCACTTTTATGAACTCTTCATATAGTGAAAAAGTTGGGGACAACATGCAAAAAATTATCGTACCAGGACTTGGGTAAAAATGAGCATCGCATTTACAATTTATCAAACGTCTGCGGCCATAGAAAGAAGAAAAACATTCTCAAGAAGCAGCTTTTACATAAACCCTTCAGTCACAAAGCTCGGGAGAGGGTCAATCTATAAACTTATTATTATACATATATCATCATAAAGAGAGATCATTAATAAAAATTTGCTTCCCACAGCAGCGATTGAACCATCTTCACTGTTATTTTCCTCCCACGTATAAAAAAAAAAAAAAAAGCAATGCCAAACCCCCATGAAATACGGGAATTTCCTTTAATCCTTGCTTACATCAGGGACCTTCGAAATCTTCTTCTACATTCCTTTCCCCCGGGGCGAAGATGGCGGACAATCGCAAGGCCCATCAGCAACAGCCCGACGGCAACAAAGGTGGTCCGCAGCCAAGTGATCGTCAACTGAACACGCCACGCCCCCTGGGCTCCGACCCCAGCAGCGCTCTCGTCAGTCGTCAAAACATGGCCGACGGGGATGAGCCAAGGTCTCGAGACGACCAATCCGGGCGTCCGATGCAGCGGAGGGCGTCGCAACCCGGAAACCGGGCTCCCGGGGTTAAGAATGCCAAACGGAAGACGTTGGACGGCAGAGGGGAAGTGGCCCAACTGCGGGAGGGCCAGCAGCAGCAGAGGTCCCCAAGGTTTCAGCCAGAAATGAGTTCGCATCCTGAAGGTGTGCGACACCAGGATATTCAAGAACAGTTGAGTAACATGTATTAGTAAAGTTAAACCTCTCCAATAAGTCACATTGCAAGGGACCAAGAAATAATCAACTTACAGAGGTCCCTGCTTAAGGAGGTTTCCATGTCAGGATGTTGTGAATAAATTATATTCCCAAGATCACTGCTTTCAAAAAATGAACAAATGAGAAAGGAGGCTCAAAGTTCGCAAAAAGTTCAACATATTTCCTCTGCCTGTAGGACATTTTCAAGATTATAAAAAATTCCTTGTTATAGATGGGGTTTTTTATTGTTAAAATCTGATTAACATTGAAGATTCATCAATAAGGCTTGTAGTTATGGAAACAAGAATTTTTATGGGAAACATGAAAGAATTGCAGGAAACTGTAAATGGGGATATTTTGGGCCTTAGAAATTACTTCTTAAATGAGTTTACAGTATAACGCTTAACTTGAAGACAGGGGTTCATTTGTGCAATTATAGTCTGTTACTTCATTTTTAAACACATTATGATTCTGTTATTGCTTTTCTCCTTCATGTTTCAAGAAAATAACAGCTGAAAGGCTGCAGAATATTTGACTTCAAGATGTTTGAGAGAAAAATACTTTGAGTCAAGGGGGCTTCTAACACATAGGAATTCAGACAGGGACTTGCAAACAATAAAATAAACATTTGAATTAGAGAGAAATTTCACTTAGGGAGGTTTGACTTATCAAGGTGCACCTGTTTACTGTATTTACTCAAGAGCCATGCATTCTTTTTTTAATTGAATGCAAAAATAGAAGGGCAACAATTATGCAATTTTTAAAAGTTTAGGTGCTCATGATATTTGATACTTGTGGAACTTTTTCAACAGCAGCACTGTCAATAATTCAACAAAGAATGATATCAATAAAAAAAGAAAATTAATTCTATTTGATTCTATTAGATTCCATTCAGGCCAAAATTTTAATTTTGATGCATTTTATTTCCAAACTTTGCCTTTTTTTAATCATATTAAACATGAGGTGCATCTTGTAATTTTGGGATAGGATTTTAGACAAGTTGAATATTAGATCAGAAAACCAGGTGCATGTCTTAATCTAAGGTACATGGTACTCAAGTAAACATGGTACCATATATATAGTGATGGTTCTTTATAGGCAAAATATAGACTTAATGATTCAATTCCTCAATGTAAATAAGTCAGGATGTTGTGAATCAATTATATTGTCACGATCACTGCTTTCAAAAACTGAAAAAATAAGAAAGGATGAGGCTCAAAGTTTGAAAAAAGTTCAACATATTTCCTCTACCTGCATGAAATTTTCAAGAAAATAAAAAAGTCCTTGTTATAGATGGGGTTTTTTATTGTTAAAATCTGATTAACATTGAAGATTCATAAATACAAAAGGATCTGGATTTGTCACCATGTTTTTTTTCTCAGATAGAAAAAATCCTAACCCTATTACTGCAGAATTAATAAGGACCCAACTCGGTCCAGGGGTTGAGATGCCCAAGGTCCAACAATTCTGCCAACTCTTGATTAAAAAACTTTATTGGTTCTAGACAGAAGCTTCTTCGGAAAATAAGTTCAAGAGCAGAATATGTTTGTCCTACATTAATTGTATGCATCTCTTATTTTCTAAAAAATAGAAAGGGGGCTTGAGAACATAAAAAAGTGTTGATGAAAATGTCTCTGGGTTTTTGGCATGGAGGAACAGGATTCTGTTCATCCTCAATTTTTTTTTCAATACTTGTGTTTGCATTTCCAATCTACTCAAGGATTATTCTGATGGTGCAAATATCATGCGCCAATTATAGATTTGGTCAAAACACAAAAAATGAGGAATCTCCACTTGATGAAAGACAATCTGCTGCAAATACTTTACATGACAATCCCAAAGATGACCAACATATTTAAACTAACTTAATCAGAATATTTCTTCCATGCATCAGAATAATCCTCAACTGGATTGAGAACACAAATATTTAAAAAATGAAGGATGAACAGAATTCTGCTGCTCCATTCCAAAAAACCTGAAAGATTTTCATGGACAACTTTATCTTGGCATGGTTTCATTTTTGAACAGCCAGCATTGTGATTAATATGCAATACGCTACATCCGTTTATTTACGTAGAAATAGAGTACTGTATGATTTTTTATGTGGAAATGCGTTCAATATTGGAAAATTTAAATTTACGTTCAATTTCCGACTTGTTTGCATGCGTTTTTTGCTATGGATTGTTGTTCATTAATGATTTTTTTTCCTTTTTTCCGGTCTGAGGACATTCTAAGTCAAAAGTGAAGATTAACCCAGTGATAAACAAATGGTGTGACATTTTTCTTTCAAGGTTCTTCAGGAGTATCTACCAGATTTTAAGAACAGAATTTTGGACCCGATATTCCAATCCCCCGAATGCTGCCGAATCTAAACACAATTTGTCAAGTTTCAACATTTTGCAAGTGCTCGGAGAAGGTTCTTTCGGGAAGGTGCTTCTCGTCGAATCCAAAAGGAAACCTGTGCAATATCACGCTCTGAAGGTCATGAACAAAGCTCACCTCGTTTATCAGCATCAGGTGAGATATTTTCGTTTTTCAGTGGAAAAAATTCAAAATTTCTTTATATTGATGGATTTAGAAGCACATATTTTGTAATGCGTATGTTGCATATGCAGAGAAAACCTGTGCATGGGACCCAAAATAATTCAGTTTATGGCAAAAAATGTTGCAGACCAAATCATTTTGGACTATGTAGAAAGAGTCCACCTGGCAAAAACTCAAAAATAGGCATTCACATCATACCTGAGTACGAAGTTCTCCTGAAAAAAAGTGATGCAGTTGAAAAAATTGATACCTGAAAAAGAAATTAAGAAAAGTTACGCAATTCAACTGAACAATCCATTTGTCCTAAGATACTATTTTACATGGTTTTACTTGCCTCAAATATTTTAATTTTTAGTCACCAAAAGCAAACTAAGATGCGCTCCAAACTCAGGGATTGTTTTTTTTGTTAAATTTATGGAGAAAAGTCTTTGTGCTCATCTTATTCAAGATGGTGAGTGATATTACTCAAATCTGAATGCAAGTCCTGCATAAAAAAAAAAACACGAACAAGAGAGTACATATNAGATAGAAAAAATCCTAACCCTATTACTGCAGAATTAATAAGGACCCAACTCGGTCCAGGGGTTGAGATGCCCAAGGTCCAACAATTCTGCCAACTCTTGATTAAAAAACTTTATTGGTTCTAGACAAAAGCTTCTTCGGAAAATAAGTTCAAGAGCAGAATATTTTTGTCCTACATTAATTGTATGCATCTCTTATTTTCTAAATATAGGAAGGGGGCTTGAGAGCATAAAAAATTGTCAATGAAAATTTCTCTGGGTTTTTGGCATGGAGGAACAGGATTCTGTTCATCCTCAATTTTTTTTTCAATACTTGTGTTTTCATTTCCAATATACTCAAGGATAATTCTGATTGTGCAAATATCATGTGATAATTATAGATTTGGCAAAAACACAAAAAATGAGGCATCTCCACTTGATGCAAGACAATCTGCTGCAAATACTTTACATGACAATCCCAAAGATGACCAACATATTTGGACTAACTTCATCAGAATATTTCTTCCATGCATCAGAATAATCCTCAACTGGATTGAGAACACAAGTATTGAAAAAATGAAGGATGAACAGAATTCTGCTGCTCCATTCCAAAAAACCTGAAAGATTTTCATGGACAACTTTATCTTGGCATGGTTTTCATTTTTGATCAGCCAGCATTGTGATTAATATACAATACGCTACATCCGTTTTTACGTAGAAATGGAGTACTGTATGATTGTTTATGGCGAAGTGCGTTCAATATTGAAAATTTTAAATTGACGTTCCATTTCCGTCTTGTTTGCATGCGTTTTTGCTATGGATTTGTTGTTCATTAATGATTTTTTTTCCTTTTTTCCGGTCTGAGGACATTCTAAGTCAAAAGTGAAGATCAACCCAGTGATAAACAAATGGTGTGACATTTTTCTTTCAAGGTTCTTCAGGAGTATCTACCAGATTTTAAGAACAGAATTTTGGACCCGATACTCCAATCCCCCGAATGCTGCCGAATCTAAACACAATTTGTCAAGTTTCAACATTTTGCAAGTGCTCGGAGAAGGTTCTTTCGGGAAGGTGCTTCTCGTCGAATCCAAAAGGAAACCTGTGCAATATTACGCTCTGAAGGTTATGAACAAAGCTCACCTCGTTTATCAGCATCAGGTGAGATATTTTCGTTTTTCACTGGAAAAAATTCAAAACTTCTTTATATTGATGGATTTAGAAGCACATATTTTGTAATTCGTATGTTGCATATGCAGAGAAACCTGTGCATGGGACCCAAAATAATTCAGTTTATGGCAAAAAATGTTGCAGACCAAATCATTGTGGACTATGTAGAAAGAGTCCACCTGGCAAAAACTCAAAAATAGGCATTCACATCATACCTGAGTACGAAGTTCTCCTGAAAAAAAGTGATGCAGTTGAAAAAATTGATACCTGAAAAAGAAATTAAGAAAAGTTACGCAATTCAACTGAACAATCCATTTGTCCTAAGATACTATTTTACATGGTTTTACTTGCCTCAAATATTTTAATTTTTAGTCACCAAAAGCAAACTAAGATGCGCTCCAAACTCAGGGATTGTTTTTTTTGTTAAATTTATGGAGAAAAGTCTTTGTGCTCATCTTATTCAAGATGGTGAGTGATATTACTCAAATCTGAATGCAAGTCCTGCATAAAAAAAAAAACACGAACAAGAGAGTACATATTTCTATTCATCAGAAATGTAAACCCTTTGATGGCAGAGGGTTCTTTCCCATTGCCAGCCAAAATCAGATAATTTTTGTATCCTGGGGCGTTTTCAGTTTTCTGAAGGTCAGAAAAGCCCTTCCAGGTGGGCTTAGGCATAGTTGGAATTAATCCAAGAAAAGCCTGTTGCTTTACATAGCATTGTATATTTTCATGCAAAATTTTTCTGTGCAAAAAGAAAAAAATCATCAGGATTTTTCCCAAATTTATCCTCAGCTCCCTGTTGCCATTTTTTTCCTTTCTTCCCTGAGGTGAAACAAAATTTTCCAAAAAATAGTCCAACTTTGCTGCCCAAGGGTTAAGCAGTAAAAAAAAACACATTCCAGCAGACGCAAGATTCATCTGAGTGCTGAGCAAATTACCCAGCCTCCAAGGGATTTTAATTTAAAAAGCAAATCCACAATTATGGCTGCAAAAATAAATGAAGCTGGAGCATCCTCACTCAGTGGATATTAAAAGAGGACTTTGTATTGTCTCCAATCACTGGTTTCATAAAGACAATCATCACACAATCATCAAGTAAAATCTTGCATTGAGGAATAAAAACTGGCTTCCAAAAGAAATAAAACAGGCAACAGAAAAAGGCTTTGTGTATGGTGCAATTCCCAATGAGCAAAATTCCAAAGTACACCACTCAGCCAATGTTGCACCTACAATAATCTTCAAGGTCTTAAATTAAAGCTGAAGAGGTTCTGTGACATTTCCACTATGTTATGAAAATCAATGTGACCAACAGATCTTGAGATGTTTTCACTTATCTGAACCTAGCTTTTTCTCCAGTGGTGAGAATCAGAAAACCTTCATGGCAGATTCTTATCTCAGTGATGCACAAGCTTTTGGTGCAAATAATGACTTATTCAAAAGCCTTGTTCCCCAATGCATGAATGAATTTATTTCTGCAGCAGTTCATGAGTGTTAACCCTTGGGCGGCAAAGTTGGACTATTTCTGCAAAATATTGTTTCACCTCAGGGAAGAAAAGAAGAAAATGGCAACATCAGGGAGCTTAGGACATATTTTGGAAAAATCCCAATGTTTTTTTTTCTTTTTGCACAGAAAAATATTGCAGGAAAAAATGCTATGTTAAGCAACAGGCTTTTCTCAGATTAATCCTGACTTTGCCTCAGCTCACCTGGAAGGGCTTTTCTGACCTTCAGAAAACTGAAAACGCCCCAGGATATGAAAATAATCCAATTTTGGCCAGTAATGGGGAAAGAACCCTCTGCCCTCCATGGGTTAAAAACATATAGTGAGGGTCCAGATTTAAATTTCTACTTCATTCTTCATAAGGAAACGATTCTCTCTGTATTTTATTTTTTGCTTTACCCCAACAAGAAAGGTTCGGCACGCCTTTGACGAGAAGCGGTTGTTGCACGCCGTTCGTCACCCGAACGCCGTCAACCTGGAATTCGTATTCAAAGACAACGGACACTTGTTCATCGGGATGCCGTTTGTGAACGGAGGCGACTTCTTCACTCATTTGTGCGATCGAAACACGCTGGACGAGAATGCCACCAAGATTTTCGGCGCGCAAATCATGCTGGCCTTGGAGTATTTGCACTTGCAGAACGTGGCGTACCGGGACCTGAAGCCGGAGAATATCCTGATGGACTATGCGGGATACCTGAAGGTGTTTAAGAAATAAAAACCTTTCTTTCAAGTCGAAAATAAATAAAAAATATGCGAGGGATAAAGACGAAGAACGTGTGACATGTGTATGCTTGTTGGAAAAATGCTTCTTTTTTTTTTAACTTCTTGAGATACACAGATTTATTTGCACGTGGGTTAATTTGTTTTTACTTCCGCGAAGCGGACAAACATTTTAAAATCATACCTTTGCATAAACCAATACGAAACTCATGCTGGAACAAATTACAATTGAACTTTGAAAAATTGAAACTTCTAATAATATTGAATGAAATACCTCCCCATGTCGATTTTACAACTTCAAAATGATTTTGATACTATGACGATTTCCAAAAGATGAGTCTGTCCTGTCCAAAGACAAGTTGATTGAAGTGAAAAAAAATCTGTCATATTGTCTTTAAATTTTCAAAAAGAAGAGTTTCTTTTTACTACAAAAACACCGTTGAACCTTCATGTAACTCGAAGAAGTCAAATTCCTCATTCATGCCAAAATTTGTGAAGTCCCTGCCTGCATTTTCTTAGAAAAATGCATTGCAAACCTCCCTAATTCAAAGGCCTTCATCCTGAAACCTCTGTGACTAAAATTTTCTTGAAGCCATTCTGTCTGTTGTTTTATTGGCAAAGGAAAGAGTAAAGCAATTAAGACATTCAGGTGGACTCTCTCCCTACAGCAACATTCAAGGGACAATAGAAAAATGCATTCTATACAGAGAAATTCATTGTAGAGAACCCATATAACATGGGTGCAGAACCCCATGAGACCAGAATAAAATTCGATTCTACTCTTGAGAAAACCATTGTAACAAGATTATTTTTGAGGGTCCACATGTAGCTTGATCAATTTTGAAAGGAAGTGATTGACTGTAATTCATGGCTTCTGAAGATTTTGGAATATTGTTGATTAATTTAAAAAGCAATTTAATTTGCAGATTGTCACTGATTGCAATTTTTGGTATTTGTTTCTTCTTCCCCCAAGCAAAATGCATGTTTCCTTTACTCAAAACCTCCCTAACTTGAATTTTTCTTTCTGGTCCTTGGAACTTTGACTTCAATAGGTTTTGCTGATGTTTTGTAATGCAGGGGCTTCATGAATAATTTAATGTGAATGTGTTACTACCTTGTATGCATTACATTACAGTGATACCCCCACATGCGGCCACCTTGACCTGAGGATAATTGACATGGGAACACTTATTTTATCATAAAAAATAAATAAACAATAATTTAATGTGAATGTGTTACTACCTTGTATGCATTACATATTACAGTGATACCCCCACATGCGGCCACCTTGACCTGAGGATAATTGACATGGGAACACTTATTTTATCATAAAAAATAAATAAATAAGGCCTGAAATGAGGACACTGACTCAACATAGGGACATTTTGTTATAAAATTGGAAATACATTTCATGCCAAATTACCAGAAAGAGATATTTCCAACCCTAAAATCGTTGTAAGAAAAGTTCTTGGGCATTTCTCTCACCAATTCACCATCTGTTTAGCTAATTAAACAAAATTGCCTCCAGCAGAGAGGGACTTCCTTTATTCTCTGTTTTTCACTTGAATATTATTTTTACAGACAATGCCACCAGTTCTATGCACTGTATATAGAGGTATTAGTATTCAATTCCCCAAATGCCCATATTGTGTGGAAATGTATTGATTGGGATCAGTTTAAATTGGGAGACCATTTTTATTTTCATGGGATTATGGCATGTATTTTGTCCAAGAAACACCAATTGAAAATTATATAATTCAAGTCTAAGGGAAAATGAGACTTGACTTAGGGACATTTTGACTTAGGGACACTCTTGATGCACCAATTATGTCTGCATCTTGGCCGGGTGTCACTGTATATGGAATTCATGATGAAATCTTGTTAAAATGAATAATTGAATACAACAAAGTACAGTATACTCGCTTCCCGACAATAGCCAAGATGTTAAATAAGATACCTTTTACTGTATAACGATTTTTTTTTGCATTAAAGCTCTTTCACTGGTTCCAATAAAGTCTTCATCGTACTTTATCGATAATTTACCATGATTCATTTTTATAAATGTTGATGGTATTCCTTCAATGAAAAAGGTGACGGATTTTGGTTTCGCCAAGATCGTGAGCACAAGAACGTGGACTCTCTGCGGAACCCCTGAATATCTCGCACCTGAAATAGTTCAGAGGAAAGGTTACAGCAAAGCTGTGGACTGGTGGGCATTCGGGGTTCTGTTGTACGAAATTCTTGTGGGGGTCACGCCATTCTACCACAAGGACAGCACCAGAATGTACAGCAAGATCTGCACTGGCAACGTCGCCTATCCCAGGTCTGTAATACTTGCACGTATAGCAGCAGCATATGACGCAATCTCGTCTGATGAAATATACAATAGTACAGTACAATCAAACTTCTAAAAAGATTTGAATCTGATGGAGTTTTGAACAATTCCTGAAAATAATTCTTACTCACATAAGCCCATCATTTGGCAACACTTCAGTGCTGCTCAGCATATAATATCTACAAATTTAAATGCATTTTTCAAGCAATAAATCTAATGAGCTAAACAGTGCCAAAAATTGATGATTGCATTAGTTGATCAAGCTGTTCTTTGATGTCAAAAATGAGGCTGTTCCTTTCCTCTTAACCAATCACTCTCAGGTCTTCCTTCACAGCTGGAAACCGCCAGAATTGCATCAAAGGGTGCCTAATCAACTAACAGAAGTTGATTTTTGGCACTATTTTGATTGTTGGATTTAATGCACAAAAAAGCATTGAAATCAGCAGAGAATATTTCGTAAATCACTGAAGTGTTGCCAAATGATTGGGCTAAATGTGGGTAAAGCCTTTTTAAAATTTTTGTAATTCCATTATTGGATATATTTCCAAAAGTTTCAAAACTCATGCAACATCCGTCCATCCCTCGTATACCATAGTCCGTCACTTATGCTGTTTTTTGTTTGTTTGTTTTGCTTGTTGGCAGACGACTATCCAAATCCGTTGTGAATTTACTGTCGAGGTTGCTGAGGGTTGAACCAACCAGACGTGCTGGGAATCTCTACAATGGATCCAAGGATATTAAATACCATCCCTGGTTCGGGAATGTGGACTGGATACAGGTTTACTCCAGGAAGGCGGACCCACCGTTTCGTCCGATTTTGACTGGGCCTGTGGACACTCATTATTTCGACTCAGTTCCCTACAAGCCCTTGGAAAGATTTCCGCACGATCGCTATGCTGAAGAATTCAAAGATTTTTGATGCTGTTGATGCATTCCATAAATATATAGATATACACGCAGTATACCCGTATACCTGAGTCCTGATTGTAACCCCTGTCATTTCTGACCAAGACGAAAAAAAAGTCCTATATTTCATGACGCATGATGAAATCCTTTTTGTGAAACCTCTTCCAGCTCGGGGTATACTGTACATACGGCCATTTTCTTCACCATTTAAAATTTTATCAACTAATCCACCCTGTCAGAACAGGAATTTGGACAAACCCCCCCCCTTTTTTTGAGGACCTTTTCAACACATCACCCTCATATATTGCTATTAAAGAAAATCAAGAAGCTGAATATTAGAAAAATTTTAACAATATATTGACCTAATCATTGAATTTGAATAAATTGATGCTGCAAAATTAATTTTCTGAAAAAGTTATCCATTGGCCAATACTCTGTGGAAATTACTCAAGTTTCTATAGAGAACCTGTATCTTCAACACTTTTGGAGTAAAATTGAGTATTTTTGATCAAATAATTTAAAAAGAAATATTTGATAAACTGCCAAATACTGTACTTTAAACTGCCAAAATTGCACTGGACAAATGTTGGTGTCTTATTGGGGTTTGACTGTACAACCCATGATGTAAGCACATGTTTTTAGTGGAACTTTTCTTGAATAAATGAACAGAATGCTTTATTTCTGCTTTTCAGCATTCACAAGGTTCAATCAAGATGTTCACATCCAACCCCCCTCCCCACCCAACCCAAATCAACTCAAAAACATTAAATCACTTCAGAGCCGGAAACAGAACAAATGAATAACAAAAATAAAAGAAAATACAATCCACAAAATACAACTGGAAATCTGACATGTATGCATCCTGGCATTGAAAACAAAATATCAGTAACAATTAATTCAAAGCACAAGGTCTTCAGCTTTTCTCCAGATGAGGCTTAGTTGAATGAACAATTTAGAGAGGATCTTTGATTATAAATCATGCAAGGCCAACAGTTTATCTTGATCCTTAAAGATTTCAGAGATGGTCTCTTCATTGAATTCCAATACTTATAAAACTTTCTTAAGCTCATTTATATTGATATGGAATGCTGGGCATAAGAAGAGAAGGTGCTCTGGTGATGCAGAAGCTAATGTATTTATGCTGCAAGAGTTACACCATTTAGACACCTTTGAAAATTGGATGAATTATTTACTAAAGTGCCATGCACTTGTCAAAAGAGCTACCGTATCATGTATTAAGGGGATGTTAGATGATGAAAATAGTGATGGTTTAGTATTGCCTCAAGCAAGATCAGCTAGTAATTTATTTGAGTCTACAACATCATAATTCTCAAGCCAAAATTGAGTAATTAGGATCTTTTCTCTGCCTTTATTGATGTTACACTTGAGAAACTGAACAAAATCTTCTACAGATAATATTGTACTCAATTCTGGGTACATTGTGGACAATTTAATGTAGAATGTCTTAAACCCCTGTAATTTCAAGTTTACTGTAGTGGGCAGTTTGTTCTCTGATACTGTCAGCTTCCAAAATTCTTTAATTGCTTCAATTGACAGGTGATTATTGGCTATTGCCAACATATGCATGTAAGAACATTGAAGAGCAATTGTTCACATTACATAGTGTGCCACAGTGTCCAACTAACAATCTAGGAGCTCTAATTCTGCATGATTTTGGCATGTGAAAAAACCATCTGTAACATAAGTTCTGTAATGTATCTATTTTTCTATGAAGGCAATGTTCTGGCCATATTTCTAGCCCATACAATGTAGCTGCCCATGCCAAGGAGTCAAAAATCCCTCAATGCAATTTTTGTGGCTCTCAACTCCAATTTACTTAGAACATTACATATTGTTATTAATCTGGAAGTTCTTAAATTGAAATTATGCATGACATAACTTATTGCATGACAATTATTTTGCAAGCAAACCCCTAGGTAAACCCCTACTTTTGAAAGTGTTGAGTTCACCCCATCAATCTGCCAAGTAATTCCTAATTTATTTGGATTTCTTACAACTTTTGATGATAAAATCTGTCTCATTAGCATTCATTTTTAGTCTATTAATGTTGCAGTAGTCAACAAAACAATTCAGAACATTCTGCAGTGAGGACTCTGAGGTTGCTAGTACAACTGTACTCTTTGCAAATTGCAGAAAATTAACTTGACAGGTACCAATGTCTGTAGCTCCTGAGCCAACAATAATATATTTGGGTTAATGAAGAATTTAGATGACTAAATGAATAAAAAATATAAGTAGGTGACCTAATTTGTTCCACAAAATTATTTCTGATTTTTTGCTTTTCTTTTACTGTAATAGACCTACATGAAAAAAGTTTTGGGTGATGGTCCTACACACTCTACTATGTCCTCTACTGGAACTATGAACCCATTAGGAGATCTAAGTATGCATAACAGTAAGTCACACACATCAAATTGGAAAGTCCCAAACGTTGGCCTGCCATTTTCTACTCTCATTTCTACCTCTGGAGCTTTGCATTTAAGGTATTTGGCAACTAAGAACATTTGTGTAACAGCCTGTCTCAATTTTGGTGTCCATGTTTTTTGTACAGTTATCTTGCTGTAAGCTTCTGTTTTGAATTTGTGTGCAAAAGAATTTGTGCAGACTGATTTTGCTGCCTTTTTATGAAATTCTACTTGCAATGCCTGTGTGTTCAAGATTTGTAACTTATCTTAATTTTTGGAAATACTGCAGTGAACATTTAAAATGGAGGTGGAGTTCCCAACTTCATAATATATTTTTTCCAAAAAGGGGATATATTATTGCTTCTACTTTTGATTTTCCATCAGTGAAGGATGCATTCTTGAAAATCACAACAGTCAACCCTTGCATGGTTGTCGGCGCAGACAAGGGATACACAATGTGGGTTTATTGATGAAGCATTCTTGATTTGAAAAATTCGAAGCATCAACTCCAGCATACGCATCAAGAAACAAGATTGTTCGAGTCAGCCTGTTGAATCATGGCTGTAAAAGATGCACAAATGAGAACATAGGCATTTCTTCTCTAAATAATTGCCTGATTACATCATGCTAAATTTGGCAATTAACGCGTCTCTTGCACAATTACATTAATCTTGACATACGTTATGCCTTATATTTTCTAAGTGCTGGGTTTGAGCCTTCAAGTTGCGCAATGATTCAATATTTGTCTGTTCCTGATGGCATCCAAGTACGCGAATGGATGCCAAGTATTATTGTACTTCATGACTTATAAGAGGGATGGACTGTCAACTTTTGTAATCCTCAATAATGTCAGGGTAGAGATACGTTATCAATGCAAAATCTAACCACAGTATATATTAGTTCCCATTGTATAACTTTCATACAGGTAGGTTTTGTTTACAGTAGTTTGTCGTCCGTATTATGATTATTCATCAGCAAAATTGCGTGGTGATGTGGATTTATACTTTAGGGCATTATCAGCATATAGAAATATATTATATTAATAATAATTCAACACTATCAAACGCTTTTGTTCCCAAATTGAATAAACTATATGCAATACTGTATATGCTTATTGTGAATGCGAAGGTCAGGATTTTCCACATTCTATAGATTTTAAGTTTTTGGATGTAAAATTGAGTGTAAAATCATCAGTAGGCCGGTAGAAACAAGACATGTTAGTGGACATTAAACTTACAACAATTAATGGTATAGAGCAGTATGTCATGCAGGTATGGGGTTCTGACAAAAGTTCTTGGAATGGAAATGAAAATGGCATCTAATTGAGCTGAAAAAATAAATTATTCTATAGAGAAAACATTATCTTTGGTGCAAAAAAAATCAGCCCTGTTTGACAATGATTTTAAATGTTTTTCAAAGTTCACCCTGGCAGAGTTTTGCTTTCCACTCAAAAGAATATATAGGCACCCTACCTACAGTTTTTATTTTTTGGTAGCCCAACTTTCCAGTCAGAATTCTTAAAATCAACATGGCATTATTTCCAAGGATTGCCTTGGCAAAATTACCTTGGAAGACCTGGAGGCAACCCTTGGAATTAATGCCATGTTGATTTTAAGAATTTTCTCCCTAAAGAATATGTTTCCGCTAAAGAACACTCTTTTCAGCTCAATTAGATGCCATTTTCATCTCCATTCCAAGAACTTTTGTTAGAACCCTCGTATATGTACATTACACGCATGCATGCGTCATTCATATTCACTTTTAATAATTTTACCTTATTAATCTTCAAAATTTAATGTTCAACTCATAAAATCTGACCCATGAGAGAGATGAGCGAGCATTCCATTTTTTCAACAAACAATGTTTCTGCTGCTTTTTTGGCGTTTATAGTAGTAATTAATATTTCGCGGGTGTAAACACAGGTGTAAACATTTTTTGTTTTGGCAAGTCATTTATACAGTATGTGTAAATTTCCTATACAGTAACAGCATAAACCATAATATTCTTGTTTTGAAGATGTGCACTTCAATATACAGAGCGTCAACTGACGCTGTTTGCTGTATTCAAGGTCAGATCCCGGAAAAGCTCCGAACAAGTCACTCGATAGCGACACCTAAAGAACACAAGTTTAGTTCGTACCAAGACTGTGCCGGCAGGTGTCGTATCTTGCTGGGACCTGGTCTGGTAGCAAACCGGAAGCGTGTAAGATTTTTCGTGAAGGATTTCAGAACAGTCTGAGTACAGGGTCAGATTAAGGTGGGTGCTATTGATGCTGCAGCATTAGCCCACTGGGAAAATAGGCTCCTGTAGAATTCCCCAAACTGGAGAATTTCAAAACAAAAATTCCCCAGTGGGAGAATTCCAACTTTTTAAAAATTATGAAAACCTTGCAAAAACAGAAGATAAAGTGTAATTCTATGAATGTATTTTGTTCTATTTTACTGTGATTTTCTTCACTTTTCCTGAAAAATGTTCAAAATTCTTGTTCATTTTGTTTTAGTCTTTTTTCTCAAAACTTAATTTCCAAGGAGTGACTACAGAGACCCATTTGCACTACAGGTACCCATTTGTACTACAGGTTCACGACCAAAATAGTTATCTTCCAAAGGGTCTTTTTTCCTGCCAGAGCTCTTGCTCCTATACAAGGTTTCACTGCTTTCTGAAGGCTGGGGTTCCATGTAATGCGCACCTAAACTTCTATACCTTCTCGCGTGAAATGCATACCTGCCCGCCCCTTATTCTTCCTGTCAATTTTGAGAAAAATATGCGGCTGTTACTTGGGTAAGGACGATACTTTCATGCCTTTATTTTATCTATTGATAATTTTGGTTGCATGATTTTGAAGCACAAGCAGTTTGAGTGCGCGTGATGAAGCAAGTCAGGTTTCGTGCTAGTGTATTATCATGGATGCGAAGCCCCAGTTATTCGTCCAGATAAGAATTCGCGATTTGAACTTGCTGCCTTCCCTTCTTTTTTTTTATATTTCTCCTCCCATTCACTCATTGTGGTGTTCATCGTCCTGTTCTCCGTCATTTCGAACCAGCTGTTCGTGGTGGATAATCAGGGGGCGGTTATTCCGAGCGCGGAGTCGACTGCTTGGAGTAATCGGTCAGTTGGTCAGTGGGGCCCGCTGGGTCAGGTCCGACTCGCCCGGTTGTCATTAATTACAGACCCGACACCGGAAAAAAAAGACCCCCGAGGGAGGGGCAACCGAATCCAGAAAGTGGGGTATATACGAGGGATGTCCCACAAGTCTTGAACTTGTTTCATCCAAATCCTTTCATTTATATGCATGGAGGCAGATGCATAAAGGAAAAAAAAAGATGGATTCATTTGAGAAAGCAATTGGACTCCCATCTTGACCACCAAATTTGAGAGTTCAGACATTAATAACAGTGAGATCCTGAGATTTGGATGTAATTCGCCAAGAGTGTCCCTAAGTCAATAGTCAAGTCTCAGTTTCCCTGTGACTTATATTAAATAATTTTTAATTGGTGTTTTATGTACAAAATATTCACCATAATTCCATGAAAATGAAAATGATCTCCCAATTGAAACTGATTCATTCAACATATTTCAACACAATCGTATATGGACATTTGGGGAATTGAATACTGATACTTCTGTATACAGTTCATAGAAATGCTGGGATTCTCCATAAAAATAACATTCAAGTGAAAAAAGAGGAGGAATAAGTCCCTCAATGCGGGAGTTATTTTTTTTAAATTAGCCAAATGGATAGTAAATTGGTGAGAGAAATGCCCAAGAACTTTTCTTACTTCAATTTTAGGGTTGGAAACATCTGTTTGTTGTAATTTGGCCTGAAACGTATTTGCAATTTTATCACAAAATGTCCCTATGTTGACTCAGTGTCCTCATTTCAGGCCTTTTTAAAATTAATTTTCTATAGGAGAATAAGTGTCCCTATTCCTGATTGTCTGCAGGTTTAGGTGTCTGCATGTGGGGGTCTCACTGTATTCACCATATTATATTATGTTTCAATCCCTCTTTTTATCTCATCCCAAATTATTTTTTTCTTGGCCCCTAGAAATTTGATTTGCAGAGGTTCAACTGTATATGAAGGAATGCTCAAAGTAAACAAAAATTAATTATCTTCACAAGACAATGAAATCTCATGACTTTTGTGAAATCCCTTGCATCACCCATGAGAAAAGGGAAATGACCACGTGTCGCCTCACGACTGCGTGAAACCTTCTGGCCATGATGTGTATTAAAATGATTATTTTATTCATTATAAGCTTATATTTTTATTTTTTGACAGATGCCGTGTCGAATCCCAGGGTAGGTCGAAGTGGAATGAACTGGTTTCCGTGTTTCATGTTCCGCTCCGTTTAAAAATATTTTATTTTTTCTTCTTCTTGCGTTGACTTATTGCTTCGGGCAGTGTAATTATTGGCAATCGTCTGAGGTTCCAGATCACCAAGCATTCAGTAATACAGTACTGTATATTCCGGTTTCCTTCAACCCAGCACGAAAAATAAGCATTATTTGAGCACTGGTACCGGTGGTGCCAAGGTGACGATACGAAACTGCTGTGATTCTCTATCTTTTTTCATTCGTTGGGTTCCTTGATTTTTCAAAGATTGAAAAAACATCATTAAATTGGTGCTTCCTGTGTTATACTGCGTACAGTATTATACCAGGGATTCTCAATCTAAGCCCATTTTTCGATTCACTCCAATCCTAAGTTTGTTAAAAAAAATTCCCTTGAAAAATCATATTCGATTAATGTATTTCGATGCTGTTCATATAGTACCGTGGATCTAGTGTCAATAAACAATATGCTGTCCATCAACTATTTTTATAAAATGAATAAATAAATATACGAGGTACAGCTTAACCTTGCAACACCAAACTTTCCTATTTCGAATTTCAACTTAATCCCTGTGCAAATCGCTCAAGTCCATTTTAAGCTGATCCAAATATCTTTAAAAAATATGTTCATGTTAAACCTCATCCCTTTTTGGCGAATTTGCAATTTGCCTCTTTTGATTAAATTGGGGCTAAATTTCCAAACACTTGTTCTGGAAACCAAAAAAGATACGCATCATTTTCTAATTGCTCGCTACAAACGATTAATAGGCACCTTCCTGCATTTAAGACATCTAAAAATAGTTAAAAATTCTAATGATTCAGCCTGAAAATAATGTTCCTCGATCAACCCGTATTTATGAAGGATTTGAAGCGATATTTCTGTATTTGAAGCGAAGGCGTCGGATTCAAAATGTTTCGAAGTCTGATTTTTGTGGATCCCTTCGAATTTGACTCTGTCAGAAGTAGTTCAAATGTATAAATGAAAGCATAATTTGAGTAGTTCAATTAATTGTGGGTCTCAAATAATGCACGTAATCCGCAGGTATTGCAATTTGGCTTCAATACTGGAATGAATTTTGCACGAAGAAAATGCAGTATATATCAAGTAATAAGATGGATGAGGCAATTTCAGATTGCCCCATTTAAAATTCAGTTTTTAAGTTCAGTCTTTTGCTATTCTGGTGTTCTCCTTGAGCTTTCTGATTCCTGCATTTTGAGCTCGTTTGCTTCGTGTCTGGATGCAATTTAGTCACTGAATATGGCATGACTTGCCAGCATATGCCATGAATCTAATTTTGTGCTTGAAATTGCCGAGTGTTCCCGCTTCCGTTGCTTGTCATTAAGCCCGATTAAGTGATTATTTAGAAATTGCTGTACTGTACAATACACGTTATGCATATATGTGACGTGGTTGTGCATAATGGCTTACAAAATTAGGGTATTGTATGTTTGTTCATCCTCATCTCATGCTGAACAGTTTTATTTGTAAAAGGAATTTCGGCTGTCATCACTTATTGGTCTTTCAACAACTTCATTTAGCAAATCTCATGTGAATTTTTGTGCTTTTCCCGAATATCACACCACTCAGCAGTTCTTCGTGTTTGCGAAAGCCAAGATGAACACTGTAGATTTCAGTATAATTTCGATTTTTCAGGCCACTATATTACGCATCATAAGTTCATCAGGAGGAGCAAAGGGACTAATTTAATTTAAATTCAAAATACTAATTTTCTTGTAAATAATCCCGTTTGAAATGAGGAATTCGTGGAATATAAAAATATCAGTGAATGAGAATTAAAATGGTGCTTTCTTATGGTCAAAATAAAGCGGAATATTTGAAGGTAGTCAGAGAATTCTGCGCTGAGACTTTCTCTTTCTCTGCTGGGGTTTCTACCATTTGTCTTTTTTTTATAAATTTCACGGATGCAATTAAAAACTTGAATGTTATTATGAAAAAACACCTTTCTTGAGCATATATATACAGCCTCGAAAATGCATCGTTATAAAAAAAATGTCCGTGGAAACGTCGCACATTCTGGATTTTGGTTGCTACATTATTTCCATAATTGCTCATCAATGTTGTGCTCTACGGTTTACTAGAATCCCTTCTTTCCGAAATATTCACCCATTTTCAAGTTTTAAATTTTGAAAAGTTAACAAAACGAAGACCGTCATGGATTAACAAAATGAAATCGGGAATGGCAATTGAATTCAGACTTTCTTGGCCTGGGGTTCGCTGGTAATTATGCCTATACAGTATTTTGGATAATTGAAAATTGTTGGAGCATTTAATTTGAAAAGCCTGGCCTTGTAAAATATGAAGTGACCTGGTACCGTATTTACTCAAGTACCACTTGCCCTCAAGTATATGGCCCTGTTAGGCAAGCACAGGGGTTTTTCAGTTGAAAATTTTGCAAAATCTTATCCCTGAGTACAAAGCACACCCCAATTTTTAGTGAATCTAAAACCATAAAATTTCAAAAATAAAAACAAAAAATTTGACATTAGGCGTGAATTGAAAAAAAATCTGATCAATTTTCAACTTTTTCAATACAAAAATGTTTTCTTGTTAAATTTCTTCCAAATTTTTCCATTATAATTAAGTATAATGCATACATAACTCCCTAAAACTTCTTGAAAATTTTGTTTCAAGATCACCTGCTTCACCACTGTTTCACCTGCTTATTACGCACACCCCTTTTTTTCTTCTGAAATTTGGGAAAAAAGGTGTGTGTGGTACTCAAGTAAATACGGTAATATTTGCATACAATACATTTAAATGTGGGATATACGTCAATATTGGGCTGATGAGTGAATTAGACAGAAATAATGAGGTAAAATTAAAATATGCATCTTATTATATAATGTTTCAATCCCTCTTTTTTTATCCCATCCCAAATGATTAAAAAATTTGGTTCTCAAAATTGGATACGTGCTTCAAAATTGAAATAAAATTAAATACGTTACTCATTTGATCAGTGGCCGGATAATCGAGGCTTTACCTTATCATGTTGTGCAGTCTGACGACATATATTCCACTTCCATATACTTCCTGAAAATTTCCGTCACGGCCTAATTACAGACATTCTTAATTATATTCTCATCATATACCTCGGAACCCAGTCGATTAAAAGAGCAATACGGGATTTAAAAAGAGCAACTTCAACTGATGTGTTCCTTTTTTTTTTAATTGGCCAGGTTCAACGAGTGGATGCGGGATATGCGTTCGTTACAGGTACCGTTGGGCGCGGAAGGAAAAAGGGCCAGTTCCGCGGGGGGTGACGCGTGTTCCTGGTGCGGATCTCGCACAGGGCGCAACCCATCATCATCATCATCATCAGCAGCAGCAGCAGCGGGGTAGATTGTGCGAATAATCTGTTCTGTTGAAAGGACTGTTCGGTCGGACAGCGTATGGGCTCCCGTTCTTTAGAATTTAGGTGAATAAGGAGAGAAAGAAAAAAAAGGCCGCTGCCGAAATCTGATTGAAAGTCCGAAAGTTTCATACAAGAGGAAGCCTCTTCCTGGAATAAATGAATCAAGTCTGGTTTATTTTTTAAGTTGACTCCAGTCAAATGTATTCAGTCGGACCTGAATAAGTTCAAATAACCTCCCACAGACTGTCAAAGTTTTCTTTAGGCTCTGTGATGGCCATCAGCCATCACTTTTGTAATCATTGGTCATTAAATGTCAGTAAGTTTCTATTTCCTGATCATCACAAATAGAAGTCATGAAAAACACAAAGTCATGAAAATGAGAGAGAAAAATGTTCTGCTGCAAATGAGAAGGCGCCATGTTGAGCATCAGTCTGGCTGATCATTGTGATTAATGAATGAAACTGATTTTGAACACTAATCAAGTCATCCAGAACAAATCTGCATGCAGGGGTTCACAGGAGCCATGAGGCTGGTACCCAAATAGCTTGCCTCTGATTTTGAAGTGGATGAGCAACATCCCACTGCTCAATTGTCTTTTTTTTTACTTCTCCCCTTATCTCCTAAATTTTGGGAATGTGTGCACCCTCTTAAAGGCAGCATGATGTTTACTGGTTCAATTATTGGTCCTGTACCCCATTTTAACCCTAAAAACAGCTCTGGAGAGCAGCAGCTTGGTGGAAGGAGTTGCCTGGCAATTTTTTTTAAAATTTTTTCATTCAAATGATTCTTGTGATGATGCCATGGCACTTGGTACAATAATAAAAACAACAAAACATTTGAAAAAGAAGTGAACAAGCTTTCATTTGGATTTTTCTGCATTACCGCTGGTCAATTTGATTCAGGTGGTGCCTTGCAATTTCCATTGCTGGTATAGGGTCCAATTGCAAAATGGTTGAATTGCAAGGCACTCTGTAAAATCAAGGGCAAACAGCACAGAAACAAAGAAAAAAAGGCTAAAACAGGCTGAATTTTGGGAGAGAGGTAAGATTGTGAGGCAACCTCCCAGCAAATGTTGAGTGTTGGTGTGAGAAAAAGATATGTCAAAAAGACAAACTCACAAAGCTGAAAATGTGATATGGAATGGATGAAAAATTAGGAGAAGAAGCAATTGAATTTGAAGGTAAGAATTAAAGTTCTTTTCGCGAGAGTGAAGAGTTGAATTTAATAATATGAGCTCAGTGAATTGGCTAGGACGAAGTCCAAGTTTGAACGAGTTGTATTTCTTTCGATGATAAAACACTTGGTCAGAATTTCGGAATTCGGAGTTTGCAGGACGAAAAGCTTCTCTGCTCG